>PVJO010005235.1:0-100833 GCA_004026905.1 Hystrix cristata
CATGGGATAAGAAGTTCAACATCATTAGTCATTAATAAAAATCAAAGCCAGAATAGCAATGATTTAGAAGCTCAGTAAATATTTTTTGAAGGAAAATACAAAGGATTAATATCTAGCATATGCAAAGAACTCATGAAACTTAACCCCAGAAAAATCAAATAGTCCAATCAATAAATGGGCAAAAGAATTGAACAGACTCTTCTCAAAAGAAGAAATACAAATGGCCAATAAGTATATGAAAAAATGTCCAACATCTTTAGCCATTAGGGAAATGCAAATCAAAACTATATTGATACTCCATCTCACCCCAATCAGAACAGCTACCATCAAGAATACGAAAAGTAATAAATGTTGATGAGGATGCAGGGAAGAAGGAACCCTTCTACACTGCTGGTGGAAATGTAAAGTAGTAAAGTCCCTATGGAAATCAGTATGGAAGTTCCTCAAAAAACTAAAAAGAGACTTACCATTTGCTACAGCTATATCACTCTGTTATATACCTGAAGAAATTAAGGTCAGCATACTCTGGAGATACCTGCATGCCCGTGTTTATTAGTAGACAACTCACAACAGCCAACATATGGAACCAGCCTAGGTGCCCATCAACAGAGGAATGGATAAAGAAAATGTGGCTTATATACACAATGCATTATTATTCAGTCATAAAGGATAAATTTTATCATTTGCAGGAAAATGAATAGATCCGAGGATCATCATGTTGAGCCAAATAAGTCAGACTCAAAAAGACAGATATTGCATGTTCTCCATAATATGTGGTATCGAAAAAAGATGACAAGTAGAAGGGAGACTATTGTTAGGCAAGAGAAAGGGAATAGGGGGAGGGGAGAGAGGGGTGGGGTGTGTAACAGGAGGATGAATATGATCAGAATACATTGCTGTATATGTATTGGACCCCTCAAAATATGTGAAACTAGGGGGAAGAGTGGGAGAAGAGCGTAATAAGGGAAATGATTAAAGTATGTCATATGCATGTACAAATCTACCAAAATGAAACTCATCAATCTGAAAGCCAATATGCACTAATAAAAAAAACTGTTCTAAAAAAAAATTTACCAAAACAAAGATTTCAAACCATGAAAAGACATGAAAGAAACTTAAATGCATGTTGCTAAATGAAAGAAGTCAATCGAAAAAGACTATTTACATCATGATTCCAACTACATAACATTGTGCAAAAAGCAAAACTATGGAGACAGTAAAAAGATCAGTGGTTACCACAGGAATTAAGAGCAGTGAAATTACTCTGTATGATACTACAGTGGCGATACAAGTCATTATACATTTGTATAAACTCAGAATTTACAACACTAAGAGTGAATCTTCATGTAAACAATGGACTTGAATTAATGATGATGTGTCAGTATTGGCTCATTAATTAAAATCAAAGTACCCCATTAATACAAGATTTTAATGACTGGAAAATGTGTGTATGCAGGTGTATATGGGAACACTGTCTTACCTGCTCAGCATTTCGGTCTCACACACACCAGGATGATCATAAAGAAACAAGAAAGATCTTTTAGCAGATGTTTACCAGGACATAAAAAAATTGGATCCCTTAACATTTCCTGGTAAGAATGTACAATGGTGCAAGTACTCAGGAAAACAATTTGATAGTTCTTCATAATGTTAAAAATACACATAATATGACCCACCAATTTCACTCCTATGGCTGCATCCAGGATAACTCAAAATAGGTACATTCAAAAATTTGTACATAAGTGCACATAGCAGCATTTTTCATAATAGGGCTGGTGAAAATAGTCCAAAAGTCCATCAACTATTGATGAATGGAAACAAAACGTGGTATGTCCATACAATGAAATGGCAATTGGCCATGAAAAGGAATGAAGTACTGATACATGCTACAACACGCATTGACTTGAAAGTATGCTAAGTGTCAAGACTTACTTTTATGTTACTGTGTTACAGGCTGGGTCTAAGGGTCCCCAAGGCTGAAACAAAAGTAAGTTTTGACTTGGTATTGATTACTACAGGCTGGGGAACTAGGTTGGTTTCCATTTCACATTGTTTTGCTATTACCCTGGTGGCTGTTTGTTGGTAATGGTCTGGTTTTTCTCTTTTTTTTTTTTCAATTTTCTGTTTAATTCAAATTTTCTTTGCTTTTCTGCTAAGGAGGATTGTCCTAACCCTTGTTGCCCCGTATTTAATTTCTATTCATATCTCTCCCCAGTTTCTCTTATTCTCTACTTTCATCATAGGTTCCTATGTATACACCAAATTGAAACACCCAGAGGTTCTTAACTCGGTCATTGTCAGGAGCTCAGTCTCAGGCCTGAATAATGAGCATGCTCCTCCCTAGGCTTGGCATGTACATCCTGGTCTTTTGAGAAGTACTACTAACAGTCCCTCTTGAGCATAGCATCTCAGAATTTTAGTATTGAACAGCTTTATTCTATTTTATATCAAAAATTTTCCAATATTGAAATAAAAGCCTGGGGCCGGGGATTTAGCTCAGTGATTAGAGTGCTTGCCTTGTAAGCACAAGGGCCTGAGTTCTATCCCCAGCACCAGAAAAAAAAAAAAAAGAAATAAAAGCCTATTTGATAGAGGATAACTTTTCTACCAATCAAAATCTCCTTTTCTGTAACGCCAGACAAGAGTAGAAACTCTCTAAGCTGCACTGCTCTTGCTGTGCAGTGATATGTCCAAGCACAGCTTCTTCAGGGGGCATCAGAGTGTCCTCAAGGCAGGGACGGGAATCGCTTGCTGATCTGTTCCTGCAGGTTTCAGCTCCATCCATCTTCAGAGCTGCGTGTCCTGGTGAATTTTCCTTTTCCATTTCCTGGCCAAACGCAGAAAAGCAGTTTCTTCCCTCACTCGTCCCATCAGAAGAAAGGCGGAGTCATTCTGCAGTCATTGGGCAGTTTGAGGGTGTTTCCGATGGATCTCTGTCCTGGCAGCCATGAGCCGTGGGCTCTCGTCCAGCTCCATCACTGTCTGTGAACTTGGGTCACACACAACAAGTACAGGACTAAGTGCCCTTGCCTTGAAAACAAGGCAAGAAATGTATACTGCTCTTTAAAGTTATGCTTCTTGTTGGAACTGGGAAGGGGATCAGGTGGAGGGAAGAGGGTGAGGAGAAGAAAGAAGATCAAAAATGATCAAGACATGCTATATTCATGTGCCAATCCCTCAGATGAATGTGACGATGATGTATTTGCAAATGTCCAAAACAAAAATAAAAATATAATATTCTATTAAAAAAAGAAAATATGCTAAGTTAAAGAAGCCAGCCACAAAAGACCACATAGTGTAGAACTTCATTTTAAAATGCCCAAAAAAAGTAAACCCATAGAAACAGAAAGTTGATTAGTGTTTGTGTTGAGGTTAACAAAAATTTTCTAAAATTAGTGGTGATGGTTACACAATTCTTTGACTATACTAAAAATCATTAAGTTATACACTTTGGAAGGGTAAATTTTACTGAATGTGAGTTATGTTTCAAGATGATACCAAAATGCAAAAGTAGATACCTTTGTTATACATCCAAACTGTTTTTCAGCAATTCATTATGCAACACATACATGCCATGTTGATGATAGTTACATTGCTTTGCATTTTTAGAAGTGAAACCATGTGAAATGTCTGTATTGCTTAATGCTCTATTGAGGTCTGGAATTTGATTCTTTCGTATTTCAAGTACATTTTATCTATCTAGTTCATATTTATGTGCATGCGTGTGTGTTGTGATGAAAAAACTAAAAGTATGTATTAATAACAAAATATCAACCAGGATGCATTTTTCAATTTATGATATAATCTAGGTTTTAACTGGAACCTTTTTGAGATATGTCAGCAATTTTAAGAGATCAGAGGATTATTTATTAAATGATTGATAAAATAGCAATGTACTGAATGATACATTATTTCATCAAAAGCACGAAAACAATCTCAAATTGACTTTAGCTGTGCTAACACAAAGCAACAAAAAGTTACCCAAAGTTCAAACGTTTTTGAAAGGCAGCTAAACAGAATTCTTCTGCCTTGAAACACCTCCTCTCTCTGACTGCTCCTCTTCTCACTTTTGGTGGTTCTGCTTCTTCCTCTCACTTCTGGATGCAGATATTGCCCCAGAGTTCTGGCCTACTCTCTGAGATAGATGTGCAATTTGAGGAGTCAGAGGGAAGAGTTTAGTAAGCTGAGTAATGGACCCCCAAAACGATATCTCCTCATCCTAATCTCTAGAACCCGTAAACGTTACCGAACATGGAGAAAGAGTGAATGTTATGTGGCTAAAAAAATGTAAAGATTTTGAAAGAATTCTACCTGAATTTTCTAGTGGACCCTTAAGGAAATCACATGTACCTTTGTAAGGGAATTTTGAGACAGAAGACGGCAAGGAAACCATGTAACCAGGAAGGCAGAGATTGAAGCGATGTGGTCACAAGCCCCAGAACCTCTGGAGCACTCATGTGTCAGCTTTCTGTCACTGGGATAAAATACTCAAGATAATTAGTTATAGAAGGGGAAAGGTTTATTTTCCCTCGTAGTTTCAGAGGTTCAATCTGTTACTGCTTGGCCCCATTGCTTTTGGCCCTTTGGCAGCAAAGTACATTGTGGCAGAAGCACAGGAGGAAGAGGCCTGTTCCACCTCCTGATGTCTGGGAAGCATAGAAACAGGAATGGGCAGGGTCCCAGTTTCCCCTCAAAGGACACACCTCCAATGATCTAATTTCCTTCTACTAGGCTCTACCTCTTAAAGGAAACACCACTTCCCAATAGCACTATAGGCTGGGGACCAAGCCTTCAATCCATGGGCCTTTGAGGGACACTCAAGATCCAAACTATAGCACTCCACAAGCTGGAAGGGATAAGGAGTGGAAACTCTGAAGGGAGAAACTCCATTTAAACTTTGATTTTCAACTTCTACCATGGAGAACCATGAGGGGAAAAGTTCCTATTGTTTTTAGCCACCACCAAGTGTATAATTTGAAATACCAGCCATAGGAAGCTATTATGATGCCTTTCTGATTCCTATTAAAACACTATCTTGCTTAACAAATCTTAGCCTGCAGACTCTGAATCTCCAGGTACCGTGAGCTACAATAGACCTTTTCTCTTTAAAGGGTGATTATCTTGGGTATCTGTTACAGCAGCAGAAAGCTGACTAACACATCTATGGACTGTAAATATCCAGGAATTAGTAGAATTATTGCAAGGAGTTCTTGATCTTTATAGGAAACAAGTTTAACAAATGTTAGATCATATACATTTATCATGCATGTACATGCAGCGTATTTTTGTGACTGAACAATATTGCATTTTATAGATACACCACTTTCATTTATTCATTCATCTACTGATGTATATTTGGGCAATTCCATATATTTGGAGGTATTGTGAATAGTGCTTCTATGAACGTGGTGTACATGTTTTTGTCTGAAGAACAGCTTTCAATTGTTTTAGAGCAGAATTATATACCTAGGGGTAGAATTGCTGGGTTGTATAGCAATTCGATGTGTATCTTATTGAGGAAATGTCAAACTGTTTCCACAGTAGCAGCACCACTTTACATTCCCACCAGCAATAGGAAATTAGGGTTCTCATTTTTCCACATCCTTTTCAACACTTGCTATTTTCTGGTTTTTTGATAATTGCTATCCTAATGGATGTGAGGTAGTATTTCATTGTGATTTTGACTTCCATTTTCTAATGGTTAGCGATGTTGAGCATCTTTTCATGTGTGTATTGGCAGTTGTATATCTTCTTTGGGGAAATGGCTGCTCAAGTCCTTTCTCTATTTTTTAATCATTTTGGTTTTGTTAATGGAATAAAGATCTTTATATATTCTGGATTAAAAAAACCTAATCAGATATATGATTTGCAAATATTTCCTCCATTCTATGGATTGTCTTTTCACTCTCTTGGCTCCCTTGGTAATGTTCTTTGGGGCATGAAAGTTTCAATTTTTGTGAGGTCAACTTTATACATTTTTCTTTTTTTCCTTGTACTTCTGGTGTCATATCTAAGAAAACACTGCACAATCCAAAGTCATGTCGTTTTAACCCTATGTTTTCTTCAAAATGTTATATAATTCTATCTTTCATATTCAGTGTCTTAATTTAGAGCTTATTTTTATCTGGTGTGAGATAGAGGTCCAACATCAATCTTTTGTATGTGCATATCCAGTTATCCTACTTATTTATTATATATTTATTGTATTGTGAATTGAACCTGGGGCCTTCATACCGAGCTATATCTTTTTCTTTTTGTTTTCACTTTTGTTTTTGTTTTTTGAAACAGGGTCTCACCAAGTTACTTAGGCTGGACTCAAGCTTATGATCCTGTCTCAACCTCCCAGGTTGTATTTTTATTTTTAATTTATAAATAGTAATTATATGCATTTTTATGGCACAGTGTTTTATTTCAACACATATATACAATGAATAAGGATTGGATCACAGTAATAGGTATATCCATCACCTCATATTTTTATCATTTCTTTATGCTGGGAATATCCAAAATACTCTTTCTTACTTATTTTGAAATGTACAATTAAATCTTGTCAAACACAGTTACCCTACTGTGCTATAGAGCATTACAAGTTACTCCTGTCCAACTCCAGTGCCTGTCAACCTTTTCATTCCCCTCCCTCCAAACACTTCCCAACTTCTAGTAACCACTAATCTTATTCTCTACTTCTAATAATTTATTCGGTTTTTGATATATTTTGGTACTTCCCTGGAATGTAATTTATTTTGTCTTGGATATCATGAAGAGTCAGTGTACTTCTGTACGTGTAACTTCATTTGTATTTCAACTTAGCTGAGTCCTAATTCTCTAGTCAGTGCCAGCAGCAATAAAATATAGCCTGAAAGGAAAGTCTATTTCAGGGACAAGTGTTAAAAATGCAAACGTGTATCCCTGTACCCATTAACTATCTTTTCTCTACCATTTATTAATCTATTTGACATTAAGTAGAATCATTAATAAATAACATGTTATTGGCTGGGGATTTAGCTCAGTGATTAAAGTGCTTGCCTTGCAAGCACAAGGCCCTGAGTTTGATCCCCGGCACCACCAAAAAAATAAATAAATAAATAAATAACATGTTATTATATTCACTGCAGCATTTTCCTAGTAGCAAAATACTAAAAATACCATACATGTACAAGAATAGATCAATAAAATAGTGATATATTCTTATAATGTAATATTGTATAGAAATAAAAATGGCATTCATAAAAACATGATTAGGTGAATGTCAAAACTGGCTAAAATAGAGTATGTGTATGTACACAAGTGCTTATGCAAAGAAAAAGATTTTGTGGGATGTACACCAGAATTAATTTTGGTTTCGTATGATGGTATTGGTATATGATATTTTTTTTATTTTCCTCTGTTTGTATATATCTATTTTGTAAAATTTTTATAGAAGAAGTAATTGTTTTGTCATTTTCCCAGAAGTTATTGTGTTACTAGTACTGTGTGGTCTTTATTTTCTAAAAAGCCAGAAAGCATTGTTCTGGTCTGTGTAGGCCTTCATACCAACCTGCTCTACTCTGTGAAAGCTGACCTCTCTGGGCTTGGCCCCTTGCCCATCTGGTCTCTAATTTGTTGCTGATACTTTTGCTAATGCAAACTACACTTACATGTCAAGTCACCCTATCACATAATTCTTGGCTGTTGAATTGATCCACCAAAAGAAGTGTGAGGTGGGAACACGACTATCGCAGCGATCATCCCTCCAAGTAGAGGAGCCCTTACTTCTATTCTAAGTCTATGGGTGAATGGATGGGAAGATTAGTCTTTATTTTGAGCACACCTTCAAAAACTATGCGGTTGTGACTAGTGACTTCTGGAGGCACCGTGGAAACTTGCCTGTGCTGACGGGCATGAACAAAATGAAGGCTAACTCGCTCACCAACATCTTTGTTCCTAGTTAAGACTGACGCGTGGGCTCCAGCACACGTAGACATATAGTAGCAGCAGTTGCTCTCTAACCTAGCAAACTTCTGTTCTTGTTATTTTTATGAATGCTGATTACAAAATTTTATTACCGGATTGGCTCACCCTTAAACAGTTCTACTCAAATCTTTGGATATAGCACTCTGATCTATAACCAACATTTGGTTAGTTTTCTCTTTCTTTCTATGTAATGGATTCCAGGAGACCTGATCTCTTGCCAGTATTTTCTTTGTGATTTCATCCAATGACTATTAGACAGACACATTCTCTCTCTCTCTCTCTCTCTCTCTCTCTCTCTCTCTCTCTCTCCTCCCTCACCCTTTACCCCCTTCTTTCCCTTGCTTTCACCTTTCCCCCTCTCAGAAAGCTTTTATTAATACCATGGACTTGGAAAAATGTACAGCGTATAATTTTTCTTTATCAAAAGAGATTTGTTTTTCTGAAATTAGGTATTTATTATTGAATTCATCATTGGGGCAAAATTGCAAAATTCAAAGTAATCAGCAGTTTGAATCTTTTCAGCCTCTCTTTCCTTTTTATTTTTTTTTTCTTCCTTCTGGATTGCCACAGAGATCTTCTTCCTGTTGTTCACATCTGTCAGAATCTTAGTCACAACATTTCTACTTCCTTTTTAGTTTAAGCTCTTTTCAACCAGTATTCAGTTAAATTATTTAAAGTGAGCAAGATCATCTTTGATATTTGATCTTAATTGAACTCAGTCTTTGTGTACAGCTTACATTCTTCATTCAGAGGGCTTCATATTTCCAAAAATTTACAAACTTCAGGGTGTTTTAGCTCAAGAACCATTTTTCTGTGCATTCAACACTTTGATCTTTTTCCTGGGTTTACCTGACAAACATAGACATAGTATCTGAGTGGGTTCCTGTGGGCAGTTCCCCTGAAATTGTATGTATTTTCCCTTAGAAAAGACTTTATTCCCTTTTGTTGAGTTCCAGTATGTTTTGGCTTATGTGGGTCCTAATAAATCATAAATAGGAAGCATAATTCTCCAGTCTAAGAAAGGAAGAGAGTTTGTTATATGCCTGTGGGAAAATACCCAGGGCATTTCTCCATAGTCTTTATTAGATTCAAGAGAAGATTTGCTTTTCTTGATGGGCCACAGTCCTGTAGAGGAGTCACCTTGTTGGTGTATGTACAGCACAGAATTCAGATAGCTGTGGGAGGACATGACGGGACAATGACCGGAATCTTACATGTGTGCCTGTCTTTCAGTCTTCATTCTTGAAATACTGTTCCCTTCATTTCTGCGATGTCATCCCTTTCAGCTTTCCTCCTTTTATCTGATCAATCCTCTGGCTCCTTGTTGATTTCTCCATCTTTGAACAAATTTTCAATGCTGGAGTTCCTTGGGGCTATCACCTATTCTCCTTAGATGATTTCATTCATTCCCAAGGTCTCCATTATGTTCCAGTAACACAACCTAGATTTTTATTCTGAACTCAAAATCTGCCTACCATAGGTATCTCGTAGGTATCAACAATTCAACAGGTCAAAAAGAATATTCACGATTCCTGCCACCTTCCCCAAAGTCCTGTTCCTCCTTCAGTGTTTTACATTTTAGTCAAAGGCACCACTATCTACTCAGTTACTCAAACCAGAAAATCAGGAATCATCACCAACACTACAGTCTCTCTCCAGGAATCAGTTGGTCACTAAATTCTATTTATTTTACCTCTGACATTTTCCCGCTTCAAGCTGTCTACTTCTTTTCATTTCCACTGCCAGGATCTAAGGGCAAGCCAACAGCTATCGTTGCCTCTGGCTCTAGCCTGGCCTAATTTCCAATGCATTTTACACTCTGCATAGCTAGGGACCTTTAAGGGGGCTAAATCAGATTGTATCACTCTTGAATAAGACAGCTTTCGGTGATTTCCTGTTGCTTTTAGACTAAAGCCCAAATTCTTGCCCTTACTTGTTAGTCTTGTTTTTTCCTGCATGTATTCTCTTTAATTGAAGGATTACACAATGAATTTTAACTACATGAAATGCACTAATTTTAAATGTTCTAAAATATATGTATCTATTATCAATTTAAAACAGTAAAACCACCACCCACATCAAGATATTAAATCCAAATCTGACATATGAATGCGACACAGTCTCATAAATGTGAAATATCTTATAATATCCTTATTTCTGCCTAATAAAAATGTTACACTCCATTTCTATGACCTAAAGAATTTCTATTATCTTTAAACCCCATTAACCTTTGTCTTATGCAAATGTATCTTGGATCGGAGACTGATTTTTTTTTACTCAGTTTCGATCTTATTAATTGGGAATTTAACCAGTTTATGAGTATAATTCACCTCTATCTCTGTCAATATATTTTATGCAAATTTTAACACTTCTTTGGTATTTTTCTTTTGCTACTTTTTCATGGTATTTCATTTGTTTTCAATTCCAGAAACTTAAAATGTGTGTATTCTACTTTTGTCCACAGCACAGCAACAAACTGACTTATACGAACTACCATCTGATACAGTAATTACTCGTTTTCCCAATTCAGTATTTCAAACACCCTCTCCACCCTCTCCAACTAGTGCTTTGAAAATTTTCTCTTTATGGTATCAGTATCAACATTATGAACTTGCTAGTTTTTTTAAATGAAATAAAACTTCACCATTTTCCCACTTTGTCAGATTAACATTTAGAATGTCTTCACCGTGCCTGGCCTGCCCACAGTGACAAAGCACTTTTACCTAACATACTTTTAGCTTAACAACATACATCTTTATACTATTACATGACAAAAATAAAACAGTGTTTATTTACCAATACAGTGAATAGTTTACATGCACTTTGACAGTTAAATCTACATAAACTGAAAGTTTTAGATCTAGCTTACAAATGTATTTTGCATTTAAATTTATTACCTTATATGTAACAGTTTAAAACTTCACACTTTTAAACTAGGTTTAACTGTCAAATAATTCATACAATTACATCCCTAGTCTTTTATTTTTCTGTTGGCTACAGTAAATCACGCAGCAAAATTTTCGGGGAAGGTTCTTGGTTTACACACTTTCTTAATCCCATAGCTATGAAAGTCTTCCAGTTGCTTTCATACAGAAATACTAACTTGGCAGAGTATGTAATTGCTGATCAAAATTATTTTCCCTTGAAACTCTGTAGATGTTATTCCATTGTCTTCTGGCATTAGAATTGCAAGAGAGGGCTGGGGGTTTAGCTCCAGTGGTAGAGAGCTTGCTTAGCAAGTGCAAGGGCCTGAGTTTGATCTCCTGCACCAAAAAAAAAAAAAAAAAAGAATTGCAAGAGAAAAATCTGAGGTCAGTCTGACTTTTGCTCCTTTATAGGTGTAATCTGCTTTCTCTGTCTAAATACTGGAAAAATGTTTTTCTTTATTCTTGAAATTTAAAAATGTCACCAGGATATGCCTAGGGGTTGCTTTATTCTCATTAAATTTTCAAGTTACCCCGTGAGCTTTCTTCATCTGCAGGCCTACTTCATTCTTCAACTTCGGAAGGTTTTCTTCAATTAGTTCCTTACTTGCTGTTTCAGTTTCATTTGTTTTGTTCACTATTTCAGGTATTCCCGTTATGCATAGATTTTATATCCCGTTATGCATAGATGCAGACAGGCTCTCTTTTTCTCCTCTTTTTTTTGGGGGGTGCTGAGGCTGGAACCCAGGGGCCTTGTCCTTGTGAGGCAAGTGCTCTACCACTGAGGTAAATCCCCAACGCCTCTCCTCTTATCTTAATTTCTTGGCTTTTTCCTCTGCGTTCTGTGAGAATTTCTCTTGTTTTGCATTTACTTCAGCAATTTTATTTTGTGACCAACCCTACTTACATGCTTCCTTTAAACGGAAGGCCACAATCTCTTCCTTGTGGTCACGTACCACTTTCTGTATAATTAAGCCAACACAGCTAATGAACTGTCTTATGAAACATTCAATACTTTCCAGATGATTGTTGTACACCAGTACATCTGCATCAAGAGGAGGTATTTGCTCCATTACTTAGCTGTGTTTCTTTCTTCTGAACTGTTGTCCCACAGCTCTTCTCTGTGGAGCCCAAAAATGCAGTCTTTCCAAGCACCAAATCTGGAGAACAACCAAAATGGCTCCCATTACATCCATCACCTCTGTGCACCTCACGTGAGGGCCAATACCATAGCACAGTAGGCACCTTCACTGCAGAGGGCCCTTACTCACTACTCCTACACTATTCTGGCTCTCTTTTAAACCTTCCATCACACCATGGTCCTTACCATCTCAGTTCCTCTGCATATGCTACTCTACTTGGGATGTCCTTCAATACCCTGTCCTTGCACTGTTAGCTTAATTTGCAAACAAACAAGTGAAGACCTCTAGAATAGATACTGCATAAACTACGGATGGTATCAGGGAATTCTTCGCTTCATCCAACAGCAAAGGCATCAAATAGAAAATAAGTCTTATAGGAGCGCCTTCTTCTTGTCAGGGCTGCCTACCTTAATATCAATTGATATGATCAAATTGGTCAGTTGTTCTTTTTTCTGTAGCAATAATCTCTCCTAAACAGAGATATAAACAACTAAAAAGATGTTTTTGCACTGTCTATATATTGCATGAAAAATGAAATTACTTTTGTCATCACGTAAACATAAATCCAGAATCTGACTAAATGTCTCTATTTTTTTCCAACTATTTGTGGTTGCCTGTATACATTATCTGCTCTATTAAGTTACCCACTTAAATTTAGGAAGCTTTCAAATGTGGTACTTTTTATCAAAGTAGGTTCTGTGGGTGTAAGCCATCTCCGAGGCTAAAAATGAAACAATTATTTCATTTCTTTAACAAAACTACACTTATTGACAATTTAGGACATTAGAAAAGGTTAACAATTAAGGTTGAGTTGAATGGTTAATGATTCAATAATTTTCTTTTTCCATTATTATTTATACGTCATACATGTATTTTAAAAGACAAGGTACCTTTGCTTTATGTTTCACTACATACATTTATTTCTTTGCCCAGGAACACAGAAAGGATATTGCCGATAGGAAATGTTAGGACAATGGCTCCATCTAAGTCCAATTTTATCCCTAGATTACTCAGAGTTTAAAATACATAAGAGGCAAATTGTCCCAGGCATGAAACCGGATACTGTCCAAAGCCTGTCTCCTAATGTAACAGGTGTGCTTTCAATGGCCTTTTATTGCTCCTTTTATCCTCCTCTTGTTCTGTCGTCCCATAGAGTCAACAGCTGCGACTACTGTTTGGTCTCTATAGCACCCAGATTCCTTGCTCCTTTAATCTTTCAGCGATCTCATTTTCCTGATGTCTTCATATTACTGCTATTGATTGCTCTGCAGTGTATTCTGCACTGGCTGTTTGACTCTGAAGCTCTATTTAGTTTTACTACACATAACTCCATAAATTTGTGTAGATTCATCTTGGCTGCCTATGTCATGCTCTAAAGCTCTGTGGCCCTTTAATTGCAAATGACCCAGGATCTCAAAGTAAAATAGATGCCTGGGAGCCAGACATACATTCTCCTCCCAAACACTGATCTCTAACTCATTTAAAAACTATTTATTGAACAATTACTTTGTGCCAGGAATTGTACCAGGAAATGGAGATACAAAGGTGATTAAAATATAGCCCCTGCCATAAGACTTAAAGCCTTACAGTAGAGAAAAGCACAAAAACAGACAATTACTATAAAATGTGACAAAGAAGGTTGGAAGAGAACTGTAGGATCAAAGGAAAGAGCATATTAGTGTCAAGAAAATATCCCAGAAGAAGTGAAATTTTAGAGGGAATCTATCAAAAGGATACAAGGAATTAACTTCACTGAACATTATAGAATAGATATCTCAGGTAAAGAGTTCATGTTTAAAAAGGCACAAATCCTTTCAGTAACATGACTTATTAGGTAAATTATCAGTACTTCCACCTGTCTGAAAGACAGGATTCGAGGACAAGTGAGGAGAACAGTAAAAAGAAGCTTATAGAGAAGGCAGGGACAAGTCAACTTAGGTTAAGAAGCATGTTTTACTATTTGACGGCAGAGGCGACCCACAAAAGTGTTGTAAGTAGAAGTGTGATATAATCAAAATGAGTCTTCAATGGGTCACTGCTATGGTTTGGATGTTGTTTGGCCCCCAAAGATTCCTGTGTGGGAAGCTTGCTCTTCAGTGAGGAGGCAAGCGGTGGTAGACCTTTAGGAGATGGAGCCTACCGCCAAGGCCTTAGGCCAACTGGTGTGCCCTCAGGAGGAACTGTGGGACCCAGTCCCTCTCTGGCTGCTTGTTTCTCTATGTGATCGCTTCCTCATGCGTGTGCTTCCACCATAATGCGACACAGCCAAGAGGACCCTTGCCAGAGCTGAGCTGATGATGGCTCCAAGCCCTCAAACCTCCGAAACTGTGAAGTTAATAAACTTATTTTATTCATAGAATTGGCCTGCCTGAGAGATTTTGTTATAATAATGCATAGGTGACTAATATCGTCATGATCCAGGTGAGAAATGATGCTAAACGAAACTAAGACATTGGTGTAGAATGAAGTCATATTCCAGAAGAATATGAATATTGAAGATTGCCCAGGTGCGCTGGCACAAACCTGTAATCTCAGCTTTGGGGGAGGCTGAGGCAGAAGGATGGCAAATTTAAGGCCAGCCTGGGCTGCACAGCAAGACCCTGTATCAAAATTAAAAGGTCTGAAAGGGGGAATGTAACTTAGTGGTAGAACACACCTGAATTCAATCCCCAGTACCCCTGAAATATGTGTGTGTGTGTGTCTGTGTGTGTGTGTAAATAGAGGAGGGCGAGGGAAGGAGGGAGACAAAGAGACAGAGGAAAGGTCAAATTGTTAGTACATGTAATTGTGATACAAAATGGGAAGTGCTACAGTAATGGTAAATGCAAAATACTATCTAGAAGAGAAAGCAAATTGCTTTTTTGTGACTGAAAGGGTTGGAAATATTCTGCTGAAAAGATGAACTTTGGTTATGCCAGGAAGAAGAAACATGTACAAAGACCCAAATAAATCAAAGTAATTATGTGTTCAATTAATGGCTTGAGTAGTGTGTGTGTGTGTGTGTGTGTGTGTGTGTGTGTGCTTTCAACAACAGAACACTTTTTCTCACTAAAATCTTTTCTCTAAACCTCAACATTTAAAACAAACAGAAGTGATGAACCATTCCTCAGGTAGTTTACATATTTGGCAAAATATTTCCTTGTTTGCAGACCCCTGGAGCATCCTGGCCTGTGAGACCCTGGGGAGCCCAGGTGAAACCCTGCTGGGGAACTTTACTCCAGCCGGTCACTGAGCGAGGCTAACAGGCGACTTAAAGAGAAATCCCATTAGCTGCCTTTTCTGAGTGTTCTGGATCCATTGTTTCTCCAGTCGAAGCCGTGTGCCACATACTATCTAAAACAATGCCAATCACAATCCCAAAAGACACAACCCTGGACAAAGCAGTAACCCTGAGTATGAAATGGCCCACACCTGCCTGAAGCACTCTGAAGAGCTCTATTCAAGTGAAGAGGAAGCTGAGAAAAGAGGGTAGCTCTGTGGTTCTCATTCCCCTTTTTCTATACTGAATTTCTTTGTCCAAGGAGCCAGCTGCACTTCTGTAATCTCCCACTTTGTCACTTCAATACAACTATAAGTAAATGACTCTCTGGTCCCAAGGATGTGTGCAGTGTAAATATGTGAATTCAAGGTTGAGAACATGAACTTTGAGAACATAAACATGAACTGTCTCATCACTGACTTTTTAAAAATCGTGTTACTATGTCTGGGTAGAGTCGGTAGAGTTAATACCTCCCTCCCTACTCCAATCCTCTGCTTCTCATACTGCTCTGCTCTTTGATCCAATATTCTTCAAAGTGGGTGTGCAACGTGTAGGACACATAGAGACTTACCAAGATACATAGGCAGGTAGTCTTTACGTGTTTATTTGTGTATAACCAGTTTCCAAACTTTTAACTTCCTTGTGTACATTCCTAAACTCAATTTGCATGAGAACATTTCTGATGATTCTACTTCCTGCCTTTCCCTGCCCTACTTTAGAAAAGAAAGGCAAACTTCAAACTCATCTCAAGGCTTAATTAGGTGCCTGGCTCCAACGTGAGAAAACCTCCCAGGCAGCTTACTAGGGACCATGAGGAATATCCGTGTTGCTATTGAGAAAGTGCCTTACTTTAAGGATGGGCTAACAAATCCTTTTGTAAGGGCAAATAGTTTTTAATGCCCTAGTTTTTTTTGTTGTTTTTTGTTTTTTGTTTTTTTTTATTTTAAA
This sequence comes from Hystrix cristata, assembly GCA_004026905.1. Lineage (NCBI taxonomy): Eukaryota > Metazoa > Chordata > Mammalia > Rodentia > Hystricidae > Hystrix > Hystrix cristata. The sequence goes on from PVJO010005235.1 coordinate 16,227, forward strand.
CCAAGAACATGTATTGGTACATTCTACATACAATGGTTTAACAAAATTAGAAGAGGTATTGATCAAGTTGGCATTTGATAGATCGCAACATGTAACTTTTGTGATAGATCATTAAGTAATATTTGGCACATATTTCAGAAAATGCTCAGTTGAATGATATTGTTTGAACTAAATTCCCTTTTGTTTCTATCCACTTACTTACGTGAGCTGTATCTCGCAACACTTAGGTCTACTAAAAATGCCAAATTTGGCCGGGGTGGTGGCATATGCCAATAATCCCAATATTCAGGAGGCTGAGGCAGGAGGACCACCATGATTTTGAGGCCAGCCTGGGCTACATAGTGAATTCAAGGCCAGTCTGAACTACAAATCAAGACCCTGTCTCAAAAAAAAAAAAAAATGCTGAATTTGTCTGATTCTACCAATAAGTAACATTCACCCACAGATATCTGAACTATTTTTGAAAAAATAAAATCCCCTTCCACTACATGAAGAGATGCGTTCCCAATACTATCCTATTTTATGTTTATTAATTATAAAGTTTTGTAGTATATTTATGTTATTTTAGTCAATTGTGTGCTGATTATAATGAAAACAGTCCCAAAGACAGAGCCTTCCAGTCATAGGAAACAAGAATGTTTTCGCAATGTAAGTTTATATATTTTTATGGCAGAGATTAGGAGGTGATAGCCAAAGACTTTCAAGAATAAAAACTTTATTAGAATGAAATTCTGTGGAATGAGTAGAGTGAAAATACAAGCTCAAGAGAAAAAATTAGACTATAAAATTTCTAGCTGTTCAAAAGTTTATGTGTATATCCTTTAAATGCATAATAGTGGATATTACACTGCTAAGGTAATTGGTCCCATTTAGTATATCTATTTTCAAATACCAATATTTACAATAAGCCAGATATTATATCACAAACAATTTTTAATTTCATAAATTCCACTAACTTTTTTCATTAAAAAAGTCAACTTCAATATATGTTATGGGGCATATAGGTTTTCCAAAGTTCTTTTAGAGGTTATACAAGTAAAAACACTTGAAGACTACTGTCTTTGGTGGAGAATTCACTAGGGGCTGTTTTCGCCTACCTTCAGCTCCAGAGTTCTCGTTTCCAAGAGTTGCCAAGGGCAAAGCAAACTGGAGCCATTGTGTCACTAAATTATTCTCTTTGCAAGCCAGAAGCAGGGCCTCTTCCCAGGCCAGACACCAGACCTTCTTTCCCACTCCCTTTTCCAGCGTCTCCACTTTTAACCCCACTTGCACTTTAACTCCCCTAAATATCACCCTCTGTTAGCGCGCCCTGCCTCCCGTCTCCTGACTCAGACTTTCAGCAGGGCTTCTTTCTCCCTTTGTCTGAATACAAATACGCCATTAGTTCAGGGTAGGATAAGCTCAAGAGAGCTATAAATTCGTAATGTTCAGAAGCCAAAGAGAGAGGTTTAAGGGTGCAGGTCCTAGAAGCATTTCCAACCAGCAGCTGCACGCGTGAGCTGCTGAGGACACCAGCTGCTCTCTCCTCCAGAGAACACTCCTCTCCAGGCTGATGGGAGCTGTCCACCAAGGTCGTGCCTTTGTCTGGAAGAGTCTCCTAGCCAGAGACCTCCTGCTAAGAGGGAACAGCACTGCTGTGGGCTGACACCCAAGCACAGTCTGCCGTGTCCCTCCCGGCTGTGAAGCCACATGCTCTTCTCCTCCCTGCTAGGTACCATCAGGCCTCTTTTGCCCCCAAATCGCACACTGAAAACTGGTCGAGGTTGATGGCTCCTCCCAACACCAGCCCTGTGATCTCTGATAGCAGTAGCAGGTGTCTTTAGCCACTCTGATAGCTCTTTGCTGCCTGATCTCTCACTGTCACACATGGATTTAGATGGCCTTGGACCCAGGGCACCAGAGTACAGGCAACAGGCCATTGCTTGGGATGTATTCATTCAGTCAGTCATTCAGCCATTCATTCAGCCAAGATACCTATCCTAGGCTCTTGGGATGTGTCAAATAAAAATCCTTGCTTCAGAGAGCTTATATTGCACCAAAGGTTAACATGCAATAAACAGAGTAAATTGCATTTGAAACAAGTAAGTCCCTTAGAAAAAGAGAGAGTAAGGTAAGAAAGCTTGAGAATACTGAGGATAGGTGGAGGGGGCTGCATAGTCACATAGGATCATCAGATTAACTCAATGCAAAATAATCAGATGTTCATTCACAGCACCTTTAAAAATACACTTTATTTGTAGAGCAGTTTAGGTTCACAGCAAAACTGAGCAGAAAGTATAGAGATTTCTCATATGTCCCCTGTCCCCTCACACCATCAACCTCCCCCACCAAAGAGGGTTACATTGAAGGTGCATGGTTACAAACGATGAAGCTACGCGGACACATCTTTATCACCCACAGCTCACAGCTGGCATTAGAGTTTACCCTTGCTGCACATTCTGTGGGTTCGGACAGACGTATAACTGACATGCATCCATTATCACAGCATCGCACGGAGTAGTTCTGCTTCCCTCGAAATCCTCCGTACCCCACGCACTTGTCCCTGCTTTGCTCTGAGCCCTGACGACCACTGATCTCTCTACTGTCTCCACAGCTCTGCCTTTCCCAGAGTCATGCAGTCGGAGTCACACAGTGTGTAGACTTTTCAGATCGGTGTCCTCAACTTTGTGCTATGCACTTAAGTTTCTTCCATAGCTTTCATGGCTTAACGCTTTTTTTTTGACCAAGATTTATTGGTACATTTTAGGTATACATGACAATCACACGCATCATAGTTGATTTGTTATAGCTTGGGTTTTTTCCCTCCTTCTCCACCCCTCCCTTCAACTCCTCTTCCCCTCCTTATTTACAACAGCTTTATTTACACTGTTCCATTTTTTTCTTCTTTTTCTTTTCTTTTCTTTTTCCCTTTTATTTATGCTGCTGGGATAGAACCCAGGGCCTAGCACATACTAGGCAAGCGCACTGCCCCTGAGCTACACACAGCCCATGAAAGCTCATTTCTTTTTATCACTGGATTATATTTTACTGCCTGAAAACATTGCCTTCTTGTATGCCTTGTAATTTTTTCTTGGTAGTGGGCATGACGTACTGGGTGAAAGCAGCTGCTGAGCAAAGACCTTTAGTTTTGTGGTGTGAGATGTTTGAGGAAGGAGAGTGTGCTCTAGCCCTATGGTTAGGTCAGAGGCTTTTAGTGAGCAGGTGCTTCTGGGTTATAAACCTCACAACTGCTTCTCTGTTCTCCCGCCTCCCAACTTCAGTGGGACAGAACAGCTAACGCGGGCTGGAGTTGGGAGTTCTCGCTCCTCTGAGTCAATAAGGCTTCCAGAAAACCCCAGCAAGGTTTAAGTACTCTCATTGGAGAGTAGACTTTTGAAAAAGCAGAATGCCCTGGCATATTTCACAATAGTTCTTTTTTTCTCTTCCCCTCATATTAGTTCAAGGGGATTTTTTTTTCCAGTATTCACTGTGTGCCCTCCCTGTAACTAGGTATCCCTGGAGTTTCTGTTATTTGCTTGCTTGCTTGCTTGCTTGTTTTTTGAAACAGAGGTCCCTGCTATGTTGCCTAGGCTGGCCTTGAACTCCTAGGCTCAAGTGATCTTCCTGCCTCAGCCTCTGAAGTGCTGGAACTCCAGGTGCCCCTGTACCCTTTAATTCTCAGAGTTGGCCACACAGGGCTTTCTGAAATTCCTCAATTGTAGTTCAGGTTTCCCTATGTCAGCATTCTTTCTGACAGGGCTTTCTGCTCATGGATTTCTTCTGTAATGAACTGTGAGTCTTTGTATTGGCCTGTCTGTCCGTCCTAGTTTGGGAGCAGCGGTTGGTCCTGTAATCTCTTCTGGATCTAAGGGTTGTTGCTGCCCTTTCAGTTCAATCAAGCTTTCCATTTGTCGTTAGGATGGAGTGGTAGCTTCCAAGCTTCTCACATGCTGGACCACAAACCGGAAACATTTATTCAGAGTGTTTTTGTGTGGTACTAGGGATCAAACCACAGGCTGCTCTACCACTGAGCTGCATTCCCTGCCCTAATTATTATTTTTTTGAGACTGAGTGTTGCTAAATTGTCCAGCCTAGCTTCCACTTGCAATCCTCCTGCCTCAGCCGCCCAAGTAGCTAAGATTACTGGCAGGTCACTGTAGCAGGCTCATTCACAGTATTTTTGCCGGACTTGACTTTCGTGTTTTTGCACAAACTTCTAAACTATCTTCCTAAATTAGTATTGCAGTAACAGGCACACAACACTGATGCTTGGTTCTAAGTCCCACATTCAGAAGGGTTCCATTTCCTTATCTGATTTACATCTCCTCACCCTGATTATTGAGGAGCATAAAAGTGTGGGACCTTTTGCATATACCATCATCTGCTCTTTATTATTTGCAATTGTTTCTATCAGAGAATCACCCTACCAAATACTGACCGTTTCTCACCCATTATGATATTTCCAATTGCTTTCTTTTTTATTTTCATCACACATATAGCCACCTTGTGACACTTGGAACACTTTCTCTACATTCACCATTTTGATGTATGATTAGAGTTGTCAGATTGAGCAAATACATTTAGATTTAGTTGGAGATTGCAGAGAAACAATTTTCTTATGTCTTATGCAATATTCGGGATATATTTGTTTTCATTTATTTTTTGCTATGCCGAGGACCAAGCCTAGGGCTTTGGACATGCTGTGTGTGCTCTGCCCTGAGCTCTAGCCCCAGCTCTATTTGATTATTATATGAAGTTTGAAAATTAACCGAGTATCTTCTATATTATCTGACAATCCTGTGCAGGATTCAATTAAATTCATCAAGATTTAGTGAAAGCCCATTATTAGCTGTTATTCATTAGAGCACTGGGGTTTTATCCTTGTTGTTGTTGCTCTGTTTTGTTTTATTTTGTTTTGTCTTTCTTTTCCTTTTCTCTTTTTGAGACAGGTTCTTCCTGTGGAGCTCAACCTGGTCTCAAACTACTGATACTCCTGCCTCAGCCTCCTGATCACTGATTCTTAAAATGTGTTCTTGAGTCCAACAACAGCAGCATTACCTGGGAACAAATTAGCAATGCAAATTTTCAGGCTTCACCTCAAAAAAAAACAAATTAATCAGAACTTGGGGCCCAGAAATCTCCATTACACAAGACACCAGATGATTCTGATGTATACTAACAATAACATTTGAAAAAAACAGCTGGTAGAAACAGCTCTGTTAGTGTCCACTCAGATCTCAGCAGTGAGCCCATTATGCAACTGCTGAAGAGTTGACTGCTCACAATTCATAAGAGCTAAATCCTGGAAGCGGCCTGTGTACTCATCAACAGATGATTGGATAAACAAAATGTGGTATCTATATATATAATGGAATACTACTCTGCCATAAAGAATGGTAAATTTGAGGCATTTGTAGGAAAATAAATTCACCTGGAAAATATTATACTGAGTGAAATGTACCAGACACACAAGCTTAGATACTGTATGGTATCACTCGTTTGAGTGAGGCAAAATACAAGCAAAGAAAATGATAAAGGATGGATAGAAATGGACAAGGGCACAGATCTTGTCCAATACGGAAACAGTCCAAGGAAACAAGGATGAGGGGTAAGGAGGGAAGGGGAAGTGAGAGGAATAAAGAAGTGCCATGTACAGGATCCTAGTAACTCCAATCAATGTAAATATATGCCGTAACATGAGCTAAGACAAATAATATCAACGAGTATGTAAAAGGAGATAGAGGGATCAGAGGAGGAGGACGGAGGGGGAGGGAAGGGGAAGGGGATTAGAAAAAAAGCTGTAATTTGTTCATGTAACTACTCCCCAAGATGACTGTAAACTTCTAGAATTGCAAACATGCACTAATAAAAAAATTTTTTTTAAAGAGCTGGCTGCTGAAGTCTCCCAGCTGTTTACCTTTCTCTGAGAGCTGCTCAGCTGTCAGAGCCACCTCTCCCAGGAGAGAGGTAGCCCATAACTTGCTAATCACTGATAGAGATATAGAAGGCTGACTTCTCGCCAAAAGGGGGAACGATGCTGCAGTGCGCTTCATGATCCAGGGCCCTTACCCCGTGGATCAGACCCAGGCTAGACGGTGTCTTAGACCACGTTTGTCCCCGCTCTTTCTCTCTTCCCCATCACGCATCTCTTAGTCACCTACAGGTATCTCCTGAGAGCCATTTCTTCAGTTAACATGCAGTCAAACCTCTGTCTCAGGCTCTGCTCCTGCAGAATGTGGCATAAGATGGGTGGGATTAATACTGTTCATAATAACCTGTAAAGTTGAGCCTCTGAACAGAAAGTTCCTAAAGCAGACCGAAGAACAAGGCTACAGTGATTACTTGCAACCATTGATACTTTTTCTAGATAAGGAAAAATTGCTGGACAAATTTCAGCATCAGGCTTAAGAGCTAAGATTTAGGGAGTGAAAATAATAGTAATAATAGTAGTTTCCATTTGTTATTTTCTACATGCCTTTTTGTAAATTGGCTAACAATACAACACAGTGATCATCTGAACACAGAATCTATTGAGAGCTGACAGCACACCTCCAGCACTTTGCATGGAACCAGGCTCAAGAAGGATACTCAATAAATGTTTCTTAATAAAAGAAAGATATGATTCAAGGTGATAACAAGATTTCTAGGTTGGAAACACAGATGAATTCCATGGAGAGAAATAAAAAGCTGGGAAGTTGAGAATGAGTTTAAACAAAGAGTTAAGATAATCCGCATTCGAAAAACATAAATGAAGACGTTTATAGATAACTAAAAAAGGCATGACAAAAGAAAAGGCAAAAGATCAGATGCAAACACATATGTTGAAGGGTGGTTTTCTCTGATTACGATGTCATTCATATCGGCTCAGGCCCCAGACGTTGGCATGAAGCCTCAGCCTCAGATCACGGTTTCAAAAGCCCGAAAAGAAAATTACTAAACACAAATGTCTAGCTGCTCTTTCTCCTGAATGATTTTCTGGAAATTTAATTTCAAGGAAACTTTCTGCTAAAGGACTTTTAATTTAACCAAGATGCTTCTGTGGGGCAAGTGACTGGGGAGAAAGTTATTCTCACCAGGCCCAGCGGCATCTTTGAGAACACTGAAAGCATCAAAATAGGACACTGTATTTAATTGTTCATGTGGGAGAATTTGTGTTTCGATTAGCCTGTGGTTTTCACATAATTCTTTTGATAACTTATATTCTCCAAAAGATATTTAAACTGGCACTTTATGAATCAGCCATACCTGAACCTTCTCACTGAAAAATAAAATTTTCAGATCACTCCTTGGGATTGTTAAAAATGTTGATTTTAACACCAAGTTAAGTCAACAGACTTTGCCTGTGACAGTCTGTTCTCTCCTCTCAGGGTTCTGGAGCACGCATAATGGTCTGAGACCTCAGGGGCTTGTTTCTTTGGTATGTTGCACCAATTATATTATGCGCTGAGCATGTGAAACTCACACTTCCCCAAAACCATCTTTATTGTCTTTGTAGTTTCATTTCATTCTAAGAACTGCAATTTAATGTATGTTGAAAAATGCAAGCAAAAAATTAATTAATTAATTAATTAATTAATTAATTAATTAAAAAAAGAAAAATGCAAGCAATATGGATGTTGGCACATGATGCATACAATACAAATGTTGAGACAACCTAGAATTTAAGGTGATTCTGAGTCAAGTATAAACCATAAGAAGACACGAAAAGAAAGGACTGAAATACCAAAATGAATAGACTGGAGCCAGGTGCAATAACACACTGCTATAATCTCAGCTACTCGGAAGGCTGAGGCAGGAGATTGCAAGTTCAAGGCCCTCCTGTACGAATTAGTGAGACCCTGTCTCAAAGTTAAAAAGAACGAAAGGGCCAGGGCTTTAGTTCAGTGGTGCAGCACCCTCTGGGTACAATGCCCAGTACCACCAAAATATACAAATTAAAAAGACTAAAGAAAAAGTAGGGTAGAAAGGATGGAGAAACTGTACTCAGAACCCAAGCAAATGTAGGTCAGGAAACCTGATCTTGGTCAAGTGCCCAAACTAAAGTTTTATTCGAGGGATTTGGAGGAGAGCAATCCAATTGGAATGTCAGGCCAGTTTCTACGTTACCATTGGTCTAGAATCCCTAGATTTATACCTGGAGCCCAGTCACAGACACCTATTTTTCCACAGTTACCAGGCAACTAACAGTTGTCCTGGCTGCCTTGTGGGTAGAGGGGATTGAAATAAGACGGCCAAGTAGTGGGTGGCCCTGCAGGGCATGGCTGCTGAATTTTCTAGATAATTATCATTTGTCTCCCTGAGCATGGTTGAAACCTGAGAGTTTTCAGTGTGGCTGTCCATAAATCCTCCATGATGGGGAATAAGGTTAATTCTCAGGAGGATCCTGGTATCTACAAGGAGAAAATCTTCAACTATAAAGAATAGTAATGAGAAAATGATAGCAAAAGATGGGGATTATTCTCTTACTTGAACAGTCGTGGCATTTTGACTCAAGAAAGTGTGTTAAAAGAAACAAGTTTCCAACACCTTTCTGGTTAACATTTCTAACTCTCTGCTCTTTAAAACTGTGAAGATCTTAAGTTTTGTGAAGAGAATTGAAAAAGAACGATTAAATTTTCCCTTCAAAGAACAAATAGTTTCCGGAAGTAATCAATTATATGCATAATTCTCTCTCCTCATCTGTATTAGCTGTTAATAGCAAACAATATACCATTTAGTATCGACTGACGCTTTCAAGTGAACCTCAGAAAGACAAGCGCTAACTACTGTGTACAAGCCCAAGGGGACGCAGCCTGTGTTACTACGGTGTCCGAAAGAATATTAATGGAACACTCGGCCAGATACTACATGATCATCAGATTTTTTTGTGTCTGTTCAAATCCACATTCTAGAGGTTTTATTTAATACTGCCAACTTGTCATACAGTCATGTTTTCTGTTATTAAAATTATTTATAGTGGGAGTCTGTAGATGTAGTAGTTAAGACCATAAGCTTTGAAGCCCAGCATGAAAATGGGCTTTCTGGCAGTTTCTGATGGTGTGACCACAGGCAAACTGCTAATCTTCCCTGAACATCCATCTTCATTTAGTACACACCACAGTGGGTGACAGCGAGAACTGGGTATGGGCACACATGGAAAAGGGTTAGCAGAATAATTGGCACATAGCAAGTGCTCCTGAATGACAAGTGCCATGATAATGCTATTATTTAATTATTCTCATAGTTAAAGGAGGGAATCAAAAGAAAAAATACCACTTCATAATGTTCCCCAAATAACACCATGATGTGCAGGTACTCCTCTACTGAAGCAAGTTTGAGAACAACTTCTCTAATATAGCATAGACTGTACCTGAGTCCAAGGTATTAGATCTTTAGAACAATGGGATTACAAGTAAACTTTTGGGGGAAAAAAAATATGAAGAGGAAGCTTCAGGGAAGAAAACCAGGCAAGGAAAATTAGTTCTGGAAGAAAAAAAATCCAGAGGTCGAAACTATGAGGCAGAGGATTTTCATGGAGAGCATTGTGGTTTGAATGTGTCCCCCAAAAGTTCATGTGTTATAAACTTAATCCCCAAATGCATATGTTAACAGTAGAATTAGGAGTAGGAGCGGTCCTGATGGTGGGGTCCCTATGATGGCATTAGTGGTTTTATAAACTTAGAACATCCTTCTGTGTCTCACCAGATAACACCCTTTGCCATGTTATGACGCAGCAAGATGGTGCTTGCCAAACCCCGGCTCAGAAGAAAGAGAAAAGTCAGTGTTTTGCTGGCCCCTTTTCCTGCTCCCTCTAGGAACTGCACTCTCCACTCCCTGCCCACACAGTCCCTTTCTTACAACCCCAGTTGCTGAGACAGAATACTTCATACCACAGCTTAAGAAGGTGAGGTTTATTTTCACTCACCTTTCAGTCCACAGTCAGCTGACTGCAAGGCAGGATGGCCTGGCAGAGGGACATGGCAGACATGAAGCAGAAAGCCTGAAGGGAAGAACCAGGATGGAAGATATATCCTTCTTCCACCCCCACTGACCTGCCTCTTCAGATCCAGCCCTGTCTCCCAACAACGCATTTAGCTATAGCACACCCTTAATCCAATCGCCTTTCTAAAGTCCCACCTCAGCGCAGGAGGCTCTGGGGGGACATCTAGATATAAACCATAACAGTCTCCAACCTTCCATGTGCTCCCCGTAGCTCTCCTGCAAAATTTTGAAAAACCAAGACGGTGCCTCAAAAGGTTTCTGGGGTCTGCTACTCATTTCTCCCATTTTTCTTCTTTCCTTCTAGAGTTTGCTCTGGGGTGTTTACTGTCATGGCCCAAGGCCATAAAATCAAGACTTCTACTGGTACCTGCTGAAGGTACAAAGAGTGGCCAGCATTATCCATGTTTAGGTTGCCAAGGCCCACTAAGGAAGGCACAGTCTAAGGATGTAGCTCAGTGGTAAAGCACTGGCCTAGCACATAAGGCCCTGGGGTCCAGCCCAGTACCAACCAGTGCCTCCAAAAATGAATGAATAGAAGGGAAGACCTAGAGACAGTGTACTGTTTTGAGAAAGCTTGGCACTTGCCTTGCAAAGTCCCTGGGTTCAATCCTAAACACAGGGGTTAAAAACAGAAGAAGAAGAAGGAAGGTGACACTGTCTTCCAGTGCTGTACTAGCCCGTGGTGCAGTCTCCCGGGGTGCTGCCAAAAATGTTGACGATGAGGTCGCTCACATGTCACAATGAAGTCCTTCTTCATTTCCACTTGTTCTATTATTAGACAGCATTTGCTGTAACACTTGGACATGGACTTAAAGGGATCTGGGCCAGATGATATCTCTGGCAGATTCTGGTGGGCTTGTAATTGAACCAAGTCCCTTACACAGGCGCAATGGCCCTTGAGTCAAGGTATATGGTACTTTTTAAACTTTGGTCCTATTTTATTTTATTTTTACAGTGCTGTGTGTGGAACCCGTGACCTCACACATGGTAGGCAATCACTCTGCCACTGAGCTACACCCCCAGCCCAACGCTCTTTCAAGTTAGGACGATTTATTTGCCAGGAGGCTTCTGATGCATGTGGCTTATCAAACATCCTAACATGCTCACCCAGTCGCGCCTGACTTTTCAGAGTAAATACCACTTACATTCAAAATGAAATTCCTTATAATGATGACATAGTCAAGAGATAGGACTATGGACAGGAAACTGAAGTTCACCGAGCTATTTCTCAGGGATTAAATATCCACTACGTGCTTTCCCAGCATCCTAGCCCAACTGCCATTATTCCGCTCATTTTAGTGGTGAGGAAACTAACGCTCAATTGGTTAAAGTAACAGGATCGAGATCAGATAGTAAATGACAGAGCTCAAATCTGAAACGAGGTCTTCCTACTCTGATTGCCACTGCCTAGAGTAATATCCTGTGCTTTCATCAGAAGCAATGATTATGTTTGGCCACAGGGGATCATAAATACGTATATATAAGAGGACATAAGTGTATAGGCGGACGCATGTGCACCCATTAGATTCTACTGAATTATATCTTTTTGGGACACTATGACCACTCTGTAATTCAGAGAGAGCAAACTACGGCCACGATCTGCCTTTTAAATAAAGTTTTAGTGGAACCCAGCCATGCTCATTCATCTACTTGCATACCATCTGAGGAAACTTGCACTACAACTGCGGGGATGATTAGTTGCCACAGAGGTCATGTACCTGCAAGTCTAAAATATTTCTTCTCTCGCTGTTTAAGAAAAGTTTTGGCAAATTCGTTAACCCATGAAAATGTTCCAGTAGGTTCAAGCAAGGCCTTTATTCGCAAGTAATAGCTCCATCATCTGCACCTTTAGAACCACAAGTGCTCTGCAGAAAATCTAGTGCTGTGTTTGGGGAGAAATCACCAACAAAAACTACTCAGAGAGCCTTAGTTCGCTCTGCAGAAGAAGAGCAAGATGAAGGCATTCTTAAACTGGGATTGCTATGCTTCACATAAATTCGTTTTTCTGGGGAAAAGATCTGTGACTTTCATTATATCAAAAAATAGTCAGGAAAAAAATAGGAATCACTGGTGTAATTACTGTCAGACAGAGATGCATCCTGTGTCGGGCATTGACTGGCTATGTGATTTGGGCCAGTTAGTTAGATTCTTGAAACTTTTCTCATTTGCAAAATGGTGTATATGAGTCAACTCCCAGGATCACGTCCTCACCTGACTGTGTGAACCCACTTATTTCAGCTCACTGAGAGGTTTTTCTGAGCTTATGTTTTGTCCCTGTTTCCTTAATCCAAATGTAAACACTACTAGTATTCTCAGACAATATTTGTGCCTGGACCTTAAAATGTGATCCATCTATACAGTGGAGACTTATTTTCACCACTCAGCCATAATTCAATGAAGGACACTCCAGTCTCTTCCTCACATAGTCTTAAAACTGGTCACATTGTTTCTCTCCTTGCCCCCTTACAGTCTATCCTCTGCATAACAGCCAGAGTGGCCATTCGGAAAAGCCATTCTGAGCCAGACATGGTGATGCAGGCCTGTAATCCCAGCACTTGGGAAGCTGAGGTGGGAGGATTGAAAGCTCATGCCCAGCCTGGCGTACCCAGAAAGTTTGAAGCTAGCCTGAGCTACATAGCAAGACCCTGTCTTAAAAAAAAAAAAAGCCATTGTTTGCTTCAAAATCCTCCAGTGCCTAACAGTCACCGTAAAAGACAAAGCGAAAGGAAAAGACTAAGTCTGCACTTGGCCTGAAAGTTTCCACAGACAGGCTCCGCCACTCCCTCTCCAGTCCCTCCTTGACTTCCCTCCTGGGACTCACTCTCTGTCCGCTGAACTTCAGCCACATGGATTTCCTTGGCTTTCCTAGGCAAACTTGGTCTTTTGCATAGATGTTCTCTGTGCTGGAATCTTTTTGTACTGGATAAAATCATGCCTTTGTTCCTCCCTGGTTTAAGATCTCTGTTCAAATGTCACATTCCCAAACAGTAAAATGACACTAAAATGCTATTCTTTCACCTAAGCAAAGAAAAAGTTTTGTGACAGAGTTGTCATGACTACTCTTGCTTTGTTAGACACTCGAGGAAGCAGAATTGCCGCCTTGCATTACGAGAATATCTGCAAGCAAAGTTGTAGAAAATAACTTGTCTGAACCTACATTCTATGCCACCCTCTGCCTATGCCAGGTCTTCTGCCACTTCAGGACAGGCTGGAAGCCTCTAGGCCTTAGACAGCAAATTCCCATCACTCCCAGTGCCATTCTGCTGACCCAGACAAGTCATCACAGCTTTCTGTATCTCCTGGGCCCAAAAACAGCCTCCGAATCTTCAGCGGTGTGTTTTTTACACGGTGATTATGGATTCATTAGCACTGACACCACAAGTGAAACCAGGTAAATGTCACCAGTCTCACCACTTCCACATTATTCATTGCACAAGGGCACCTGCACCAGAGAATGAAACAGGGCTCGTGGCCAAGCCAGGCTCTGCTGTCCATGATCTGGGACCACATTCCAAAGTTGTCTTTGCTGGGTACCGTACAGCATGCCTTGGAACCCCAGCTACTTGGGAGGCTGAGGCAGGAGGACTGAAAGTTCAAGGACGCCTTGGCAACTTAGTGAAATTTAAAAAAAAAAAAAAGCTGAAGACGTATCTCAGTGGTAGAGTGCTCCTGGGTTTAATCTCTGTGCCGCCAAGAAAGTATCTTTTTCTAAATCATGTGAACGTACTCTGTAGATGAGCAGCAGCTCTGTCTGTTCTAGGGGAATAAGCAGGGGCGACAATATAATTGGTGAAAGTAATAAGGAGGAGAATCTTTGAATTAGATGAGAAAGAGTAATTTGAAGTATTCATCCTTAGAGAATGGCTATTTTCTTATTTCCTATTACCTATAAATAGGTAGTCATGTGTAAAATGACAAAGTCAGCGTGAAAATAATTTAACCAATCTAAGAGTTGTAGGTTGAGAGCTGCAGAAGGAGGTAAAGAATGGGGTTGAGGCTGGAGATGTACCTCAGCTGTAAAGCACATGCCTAGCACATGCGAGGCCCTGGGTACAATCTCCAGTACCACCAAAATAAATAAACCAACAAATAAATAAAAAATAGAATGAAAATTTGAGATTCAGGTAAGAAAAAAACCGGGAGTGGCTTTGCCAGATGGAGATACTTAAATGGTGATTCACCTGTGCCTGATGGGAACCAAAGCCAATTTTGGCTTCCAGGCATGCTCCACATTGGATGACTTTCTGTCACAGAAATTTAAACATCGATGCATTTTAATTGTTTGGTTACGTTCAGTTTAGTGTGTCAATTGTCTTGCAGGAGGAGTCATCCCCAAACCATGACAAACCAATTTCTGGATTTATTAAATAAAACTTTTCTCCTTTCACTTGGGGCCAGGAACTCTAGCTTAGGGGCAGAGTGCTTGCCCAGCACACATGAGGCCCTGGGTTAGATCTCCCATGTACAAAGAAAATACAGTAGGATGCCTGGCATCCCAGCACTTGGGAGGCTAAGTGCTTGAGCCCTTAGCCTTTGAGTTCCATGACTTCCAGAGAAGGCCGGGCAACATCCTGAAAGCCTTCTCTAAAAGTAAAAATAAAGAAATGAAGGCTGCTGAATGAAGTTGTGTGAGACTAAGGACGCTTTAGTGGCTTGAACTTAGAGAAAACGGAGGAGCCAAACTTCAATCTGAGGCTGAGGCCACTGGAAGAGAAACTGTTCAGCATGTACACTCTGGCAAGATACCAGCACCCAAATCAGGAAGCCACCCAAGCCCCGGATAAGGCTTCAGCCAGTTTCATTAAGAAGAGCTGTCCTTTTACGTGCACAGGTCACCTCGGCCTTACTTTCTGTTCCCTTCATCATCAGAGTTGCTTTTCATGGGATCTTCTCCAACTCTATTATTCCGGTCTTGTACACAGACCAGAACTTTAAAATAAAAAAGAGCCCAGGTACAGATATCTCAATGATTTACAGAAATACAGGATAACTGTTTACTGTCTCTCCCTCCTAGCTTTCTTTTTCTTTCTCTCTCGCCCCTCAACTCCAAGACTGGCCTTAACTCCCAGACTCAAGCAATCTTCCTCCTTCAGCTTCCCAGGTAGCTGTTACAACAGGCACATGCCCCCACACACAGCTCGGTTCTTTTACTTTTTTTCTTTCCTTTTTGGTGCTTTGAGACGAGGTCTTGCTGAGTTCCCCAGGCTGGCCTTGACTTGAGATACCCCTTTTTCTGTAGCTTCCAGAGACTGGGATTACAGGCATGCACCGCCATGCCCAGCTTTTCCTATTTTTCTTAATGATGTCCAACATTTTTCTATTTCTGGCCAAAGAAATACTCAGGCAGCTGTCTTCAGGAAGGGTCTGTAGGGACTTTGGCTCCTTTTCCAGGAATGTTAACAGTTCAGAACTCATCATTGTGAAATATGACTGAAGAAATCAAGTGAGATTTAACGGGTGGAAATAATGATATAATCTGAAAACCCGCTTTGCATAATGATGTTAGGATGAGCTTTAAGACAGACCAAAGAGTGGGGGTACATACAACTGAGGAGTAACTCTATCTAGCTAGAATGTGATGTGTGTAAAGTCATGATGGAAGATGGGGATCACAATATCCTGGATCAATACAACATCACAAAACAAGTATTTTAGAAAAGCCTTTGTTTCAAAAAAGAATATCTAAAAGTCTGTATGTAAATAAGTAAACAAATTTATGAGACTTAAGGTCACCAGTGGAGAAGGAGTAATAGAAAGACCTACCACCCACAAAGCCTGAAGGGAGTGTAGGGCTCTCCTTGCTACTGCCCCATTATAAATTTAATAGCGATTCACGTTCTAAAACCTCAGTGGTCAGAGATGCTACAGAGAACTTGAGGGGAATTTTATTTAAGATCATCAACTGTAAAACGCAGCTAAAGATGCAGGACTTCTATAATTCTACTTCATCCTTGCTGAAAGATGTTTTCACTTCATGCTGGGAGCTGTTCTTTTTCCCTCACTCAGATTACTTTATGAGCCATTTGTTTTGCCTGTAAGTATTTTTTTTTCTCTCTTAATGGAATGAAATGGTACAAGGTTAAGGCTCATTATCAAATTGGAATGCAGAAGCAACATTAGCCAAACTTTAAATTTGCCACTGTAGAATGATAAAACAAGAACGTGTGTGTATATATTATATATAACGACTTTCATATATACGTATGTATATGTATATGTTGTTACCCACTGAAAACTCTGAAGAGACCTTGACACATACAAGGCTATCAACTTTAGTGAATTATTCGCTTGCTAAAAACTTGTAATCGAAGCAAGACATTTCATATTTCCTGAAATTTTAACTATCCAAAACTCTTTGAATTCTCAGAATGTAAGTATAAGGACAATCTCCATATCTGTGTATGAATATAAAATTATTTAGCAGTATCACAAACTAAATACAAAGAAAACTTTATTACTGCAAGCAAATAGGTAAACAGAGCAAATTCACTGGTTGGAGTGAATGGAAAAAAAGAAAAGAAAGAATAATTGTGTAGTACCTCACCTTGTCTAAAGTTCCTGTTTTATATGCAATAGTACATGTTATATCAAGTTTTATTCTTTTGATAAAATATGAAGATATCAAAGAGGTGAAAGATTAATGATTTGAGGCTATAACAACTCAGTGTGCTAATGAAAGAGTCATAAGGAAATAAAACTAACACTGTTGGTAAGGCGGGTACACTGGCCATTTGGCTATTTAACTGGGTTGAGTATAAGTTATGTCACCCCAAAACAGGGCTCAGATGTTTAGCATAAAATAAAACTGCAGGTACTTACAAAATGCTACTGTAGAGGCCTTTACAGTTATCATTTTGGAGTCTGTCCTGTCAATGCCTCGAGTGTCTCAATCAGAAAATTAAAAAAACTGGTTTTTTCCTTCTGTGCAGTACTAGGGATGGAACCCAGGGCCTCACTCCTGCTGGGCAAGCACTCTACAACTGAACTTTTCCACCTGCCCCCAAAGCCCATTCCCATCTGTATTTATGAAGCATTTTATTCTGCTCTTCATCGTCCAACTTACAGCAGTGAGGTAGTGTCCTCGGTGATAATGAAGTGGATGTGAAAGTCTCCACACATCCTTCAATAACAAGTATTAGATGTGGAACAAGAGTAATCGTCTATTAACCACCTGATTTCCTAAGCGAGGGTGCTGATGCCCACAGAGGTGAAGAGTCTTGTCCAAGATCATGAAAATAAATGCAGGCACAGTGAACTACAACAAGTTTCCACTTTTTTGGTCTAGTGTACTTCTGACTTCAAGAAACTACCTGAAGTTTTAATTAGTGTGACATTTAAATTTAATTGTCAACTTGACTGAATTGGAACCTACCTAGAGGATTAATAAAACACACTTCTGGGTGTGCCTGGGTGGGTCATGGAGGCACAACCTTGGCATCTCTTGGTTCCTGTTCCATTCCTCACTGGCACTGCTCCCCTACTCTGTTTCCCAGTTTCCATGAGTTAAGCAGCTTGCTCCATCCACCACACCTTTCTGCCTTGATGTTTCTTTCTTGCAGCTGGCTGACTATGAAACCATGAGCCAAGTAAACCTCCCCTTTAAGTGGTGAGTGTCAGGTATTTTGTACCAATGATGGGAAAACTAACCAATAAGATTACTTACTGCCAATTGTAATGGAACTATCTGATTTTATAGAATTTTCTGATTTTTAAAATGATAAGAGGAACAATTCGTTGAGACTGTAGTAGATACTCTGTACCAGCTACCTCATATTACTGGGGAGAATTGACAATATAGCAACAGTTTTCCAACCAATAGAAATGTGTATCTCTCCGTGTAATGTTTTAAGCAATATTTGACCTCTTTTTCCAGCTAAATCAAGTCAAATATCTCTGTTAACACCACTTCTTTGGCCTTAAATTATTCCAGGTTTTCAGAAGAATTATGTGTTAGCTTTTGGTCACTTTGACAAAAAACCTGAGGTAATCAACTTATAAGATAGAAAGGTTTATTTTGACTCAATGTTCTAGAAGCTCCAATCCATGGTGAGTCTGTTAATCTCAGGTCTGTGCCAAGAGAGTACATCATGGCAGAGAGCCATGGTGTGTGGTGGAGAAAGCTGCTTACCTCCTGGTAGTCAGGAGACAGAGAAGCAAAGGAGCTGAGGTCCCAATTATATAGACGACATAACTTTATTTTTCTGATGGAAAATATTGAGGTTAGAGACATAAAGTATTTTGCAGAAGGATAAACAGTAATATCTATCTGAGCTACCTCTAGAAATCATGTTCACATATAATACAGTACTGTATCTGCCTTCTCAGAAATCATTTTAATGGGAAAACATTCTTTGTGTGGACTTTGTACATGTATTCACAGACAAGGCTTTGGGAAGGTGATTGGATCATGGGAGCACTATACTTATCAATGGATTATTTCATTGATGAGTTCATAGCTGAATGTGCTATGACCTCATGGGGACCTTAGAAGGTGGGGCCTTGGTGGGAAAAGGAGAGTTACTGGGGGCCTGACCTGGACGGGTGTGTTCTTGTCTCTGGCTTCTCCCCAGACCCCCATCCTGCTCAATGGCTGCCATGGGTTGAGCACCTTTTTCTCCACCATGTCCCCCTGCCGTCCCGTTTCTGCCATGGAGCCAGGCACCCTTGACTGAAATTGTGAGTCAAAATAAACCTCTCCTCCTTTAAGTGGTAAGTGTTCAGTACTTTGTTCCAGCCACAGGAAAGTGACTAAGACAGCCATGCTAGCCAAATGCTCTGCCACTGAGCTACAGCCCCAGCTCTCACTTCATGTGTTCTAAAAAAAAACATATAAACATTGATGATTCAACCACCAAAAGAAGAGTGTATATAAATCTTACTTTTTTTAGACAGGGACTCATTATGTAGTTCAGGCTGGCCTTGAATTCACTATGTAACCCAGGCTGGCCTTGAACTCACAGCACTCCTCCTGCCTCAGCCTCCTGAGTGGTGGAATTACAGCTGTGTGTCGCTATAGCCAGCTCATAACTCACATTTTTAATTAAAAGGTTAAAGCATCCTAATGTTTGAAAAACAATAATTTTTAAATGGAAAATGACGTTTTTCAGGGAAAAAAACACACAAAATTTGTTATATGCCTAAGGCATAGGAGTGGTAGACTCCTAAAATAGAATACAATTTTTAGAATTATTTCATCATCCCAGATATTTGTCATAATAGAGATAAAAGCTTAATGATAAGATGTTTCAGGTTATCATAGAAAGGTTTTCTCATGACACAATAAAGCAACTACTGAAAATTAATATTTCTTATAAGAGTCTGTTTGCATAATTCAATTCACCTACAAAAATTGCTGTAAGTTTAGGTAACTGCCAAGATTATTCACATTCACTAGTATCATTTGTCATACTCACAATCTGTCTTCAGGGAGAGCCTGGTAGGGAGGGAACTAAATTTTCCTTTGAGATAAGGAATAGTAAGTAAGTGATCAGGCAGGCAGACATCAAACTATTTGAATATGAAAAACATGCATTTTTTTCTTCTAAAATTGCTAAGAATAAATGCATCAATTTCTCATGTACTTTTGAACCTTCTGGTAGAAGTGTGAATCGAATGTTCACTGAAATGATCAAAACAGGTAAAGTGACTGAATTATATTTGCGATGGTGAGATTCTTTAACTATAAGAAAACTCTATGTGAGGTTTACATAACCATTTTGGAAGCTCTCCAAATTCCCATTTAAAATAATTCTACTTTTTTATTTTATGAAAAAACAAAACTTCATAACAAACTAATAAAAGAATAACAATATTTAATACACTGCGTATCAGTATCTTCAGAATACTGTAGTTACTCAGAATACAAGATATAGACCAAGAAGATTCTTACAAAGAAAAGACAGACAATAACACAAAGCTTTCTTTTCAATGAACTAAGATGAATTAGTAGTATAAATGAAACAAATGAGCATATATATTTAAATATTTTTATCTAATAAATAACAAATGCTGATGAGGACATAGGGAAAAACGAACTCTTCTATATTGTTGGTGGGAATGTAAATTAGTATTACTTTTTTTTTTGACTCATTTTCACCAACTGCTTCCTTTCTCCCTGCTCCAGGCCCTTCCCTATTCTGACTGACACTTAAGTGGTACTAAGAACAAGAGAAAGTTGAAGCGTTTATGGTCTAAGCACTTGTCTGAAGAAGTGAACGCAGATCAACAAGTGAAGAGCAATTGGTATAGCACAAAAAGTGGACCAAAAGGAGCTTTTTATTAGAGGGGTACAAGGCTTGAAAATAATTCTTTTATGAAATGAATAGTCTTCTTCTCAGATGTATCATTAAAAAAAATCTGTTCATTAAAAAAATCTTGTATACTGAGGAATGAGAACCCAAAGCAAATTTGCCTCTTAAAAGTTAAACAGCCCCCTGTAACATTGTATAATCAAGTCACGCTTTCTAAGGTCGTACCTGCCAGCTATTGCATGCAGCAAAATTATACTGGAACATTATTTGTTATGTATTTCAAATTCAAATTTAACTGAGTTGGGCTGAGGACTTAGCTTAGCACTAGAGTGCTTGTTCAGTATATGTGGAGAAGACCCTGGGCTCAGCCCTAAGCATTACAAAAATAATTAACTGGGCACCTTGTAATTTTACTTGCTAAATCAGCAAGACTGAAAGGGTATCACAGCATCATATTTGTGACATTTAAAATTTGGAGTCAAGCTTCATAATTTAACATTCTTTGAAGAATTTTTACACTGCTCTGTGGGAATAAATAACTGTTTTTCCTTGATTGTAAAAAAAATTGAAACTTTACTGTTCCACTACTTTTCTAAACGTTTAGGATGGTAATATTTTTATTTACAAAATTTAGATTCTATGTTGCTACTTATTATCAATATCAGGGTACGAATAAGTCCTCGGATAGCTAAGTTTTCCAGCTGTCTATGAGTTCTCTGCCTCCTCAATCAGAGCCCTGTATTTATGACCAGATTTTCTGTTTCCGTGAGTTTGGAGAAAGGGGGGGAAGTCAGGAATATGACTTTGCCATTAGTGCTGGTACAAGGAGCACAATATAGCCTCTATCTGCCCCACACTTCCTCAGTGGCAAACGGTTAACATCTTTTTAATATTGCCACTCAAATTGCTGCTTACCATCTACAGTACGGGGTACAGAGGGAGGAGAAAGGCTACGGGGTCATTATGCTTTGGTGGCAAATGACCTATCATTATTTATATTCTATTCAGTGCCAACAAGCCATTTATTAAAGGACAAAATTGGAAATTCTCCTCTTTACTCTTTTTAGAGGACTGTTTTACTTCATCTCCGCAACCCGAGGAAAAGAAAGAAGGCTTTACAGGTGGCACATTGCAATTCTCAGAGACTTTTGGTGCCCACAGGCTGCCGCCATCCAATGACGCTATGCTCATTGTTGAGACAGTTGAATCACATTTCTTCTCCACTGTGAGTTGAAATATTTTAAAATCTTGTTGCTGAGGCTGGCCTCATGAAATTGACATCATTTGGTGAGTTACTGAAAGAAACTCGTTACATGAGGTTTTCTGCTCATTCATCCCTTTATGCTGCATTTTATAGTTGTTTGTGTACATGGCTTATTTCCCTTATTCAACCATAAAGTCCATGAGACCAGAGCCTTATTTACTTTTAACTCATTTATTTTTCTTATTTAAAGGTACTGAATCTGGAATTCTGGACCTCCCGCATGCCAGGCAATCATTCTATCACTTAGATACAGCCCCAACGCATGTTCATCTTAATCTGCTCACTGAGAACTTTACCTTGGATATTACAGGTCTTTTGATAAATATTTTTGGTGAATGAATGTATGTGTGAGCTGTTTTTTTTTTTTTAATATGAACTCTAGCATGGTCAGAGGTATATTCAGATGAGTACTAGCAAATATCTCAGAGAAGAACTTCTCTTTCATAGCCGGAAATTCCATAGCTGGAAAGGCTCTGGAGTTCTGTTATCTAGGACCATCTGGATGCAGAAAGAAAGAGGAGAAAGGTTTTGACATTCTCCCCACTGACAAAAATCCAAAAAATCTAAAATACTCAGTAACTAGAAAAATGTTTTGGGTCTTTGTGTGTAGAGGGCTTTAATTAAATCATTTAAAATCAAATAACGGGTAAGAAACGACTGTCAGGAATGTTGCCCGGTGGTAGCACACTTGCCTAGAGTATAAGAAGTCCTAAGGGCTGGGGATTTAGCTCAGTGGTAGAGCAATTGCCTCGCAAGCACAAGGGGAGTCCTCTGAGTAGAAGACTAAGAAAATATTTTTAGCTTTTCAGGAAGCTAAAGATAGTATTTTTAGACTAGATAGAAGTGGTCCTAGATTCAGATCTAAGGAACCCCCTTTCCTTAGAAATAAAGGTAAAGGAAAGGAATGAACATGAAAGAGACTGGGTGTGGTGGGGTACACCTGTAATCCCAGCATTTTGGGAGGCTGAGGCAGGAGGATTGCAAATTTAAACCCAGCCTGGGCAATTTAGCAAGTTAGAAAGACCCTGTCTCAAAATAAAAAGTTAAAGGGCTGGGGATGTAGCTCAGTACAAAGGTGCTGGGTTTAATACCCAGTGCTGCAAAAAAAGAAGTGAGGCACTAAAACTAGTGAGGAAGAACTGAGGATCTCATAGGATCAGGGCTAAAGTAATGAGCTCAGGAATGATATAAGAAAATCAAAGAGGTTGGGGATTTAACTCAGTGGCAGAGCACTTGCCTAGCAAGTGCAAGGCCCTGAGTTCAATTCCCAGCACCCCCCAAAAAAATCAGGTAAGAAGGGTTAAAATACGATTAATCAATTTAAAAAGAATACCAGGCACTCACTATGTACTATTAATTATAGTGAATTATTTTTCTATTATAGCTTATTCAATCTTCAAAAAATTATTCAAGTAAAAGTTTTTGATCTCAGGGCTAGGGGATGTAGCTTAGTGGTCAGTTGCATGCTGAGAATGGCCAAGTCCTGGGTTTGATGCCCAGCATCTCCCCAAAGAATTTATCTCCATTTTCTAAATTTTGAAAATGAAGGCTCATATACATTTTCATCATTTTCAAGATCATATAGACAGTAAGAAATTAAGAGGGGATTCCAATTTAGGAATAATTTAGGTAGTTCCTGGCAGACTCCAGGCTCATGTTATTTCCAATAAATGAACACAACTTGCATCAGACTGGCTCATACAACTATATATGCTATACAATCCATTTGTTATCCCATAATGCTTGATAACACTGCGCTAAATAAAAGCAACTGACATCCTGTAAAGAAGGGAAGTCATAAGGGAAATCATACTGTTTGGAAGGCCTGGTTCCCATTTTTGGAAGTTGTGACAACAGAAGAACCACACATACTTAAACTCCTTCCACCTCCTCTCAACACATATGTCCCTCAATCTTCTAATTCGGGGGGGGGGTGGTTTTTTGTTTTGTTTTGCTTTGCTTTCTTTTTGTTTTGAGACAGCATCTTGCTATGTAGTTCAGGCTGGCCTTGAACTCACTATGTAACCCATACTGGCCTTGAACTCACAGTTATCCTCCTGCCTAAGCCTCCCGAGTGCTGGGATTACAGGCATGCGCCACCATGTCCGCTCTCAGTCTTCTAAGTCTAGGAATTCATTTTACTTAGCCATCTCAAGCCGGCCTCAAATTTGCTATCTTCCTGCCTCAGCCTCCTGAGTAACTGGGATTAAAGACATGCTCCACATACCCCAATCCAATAGATTCTAAATGGTAGGGAAGGAGCGGTTTGGCGGCTATTGTTCACATCACTCAGTTTACATCACAACATTACAGCACATCAAACTCACAGAGACCACTGCCACAGCCTCCCAGCTGGGTCCCTTCTGGGATGCAGATCTGTGGGTAATTTGTGCTCCTTCTAACCTGAAAACAGCACTTCAGTTGAAGAAGCTCCTTCTCCCGCCTCCCTCCACCCTACTTTAAGTCCTTCTGTGGACTAGATTGTTTTGGCCCTAAACTCTGCACTTGTCAGCACCAAGAGACCGGCACTCTGTGCCACACCTAGATGCTGACCACTATCGGCATGTCCCTTGATTCGAGTCCCAACAGTAACAAAACCAAGGCCATTTACAGAGAAGCGCTCCACTCCGTGTTTCACTCAAGCTTTACAAGGGGACATGTAGTCGCTTTTATACTGTTGTCAGACAATGTATCTAGTGGGACTTCACATTATTTAACTGCACTAAATCATTAAGCCAATCAGACATGTAAAAGACAAAGTTAATGACCAAAGTTGAAATCTAAGATCTGGACTCTAGAGAGTCTTTATTTACAACACAGAGCATCGAGTTCCAGAGAAATGGCTTCTTTATTCCTGAAGATTCTTTCCCTGAATAAAGAAAAACCCCATATAATTCCTTGGCATAGAATCAGACCTTACAAAAAGAGTCTTCTCATACTTGTACTTCTTTTTCGTTTCGGGAGGACTTTTTTTTCCTGTGTTCTGGGCATGAGACCCAGGGTCCTACACACGTCAGGCAAGTGCTCCACCACTGAGCTTCATTTTAAAGTTAAGAAACAGAAAGGAGTCTAGGTGTGGTGGTGCGCACCTGTTAGCCTAGCACTCAGGAGGCTGAGGCAGGAGGATTACTGCAAGTTCAAGGCCAGCCTGGGCTACAGAGCAAGACCCTGCCTCAAAAAAAATCCCCAAACAAACAAAAAACCTAAAGAACACAGAGATATTAAGCTTGCAGCACTCCTCTTTCTGATTTATAGACCAGTGCTCGCTCACTTACGGGCTCTTGCATTCTGACCATCCCTCTGGCTATTGACTGCTGTCAGATCTATCTTTGATTTCAAGCTCTCACATGCTTGTGTTTTTGTCTTTTGCCTCCCCAGTTCCACTTTTTCATTGTCTGGTTTCCACAAAAGGTGGTCATGGGGTTTGATGGGACCTTTGTACTCAGCTACATCCTCAGCTTTCAAAAGCAAATTTTTTTTTTTTTCATTTTGGGACAGGGTCTTGCTAAGTCACTAAGTCGCCCAGGATGTGCTTGTACTTATGAGCCTCCTGCCTCAGCCTCCCAGAGTGCTGGGACTACAGGCGTGCACCACCACACCCAACTTATGATCCATTTCCTAAACTACTGTGCTTCATTACCCCAGAGATTCTCAAATGCTGGGTGAAACAAAATCATCAAGGATGCTTGTTAAATAAGCTCTAAGACCTCAAGCCCAAGAGATTTGGTCTAGTGTGTTTGGGGACGGAGACTCAGGAATCTCCATTCAAACAAGTGATTCAGGCAGCTATGACGCAGGGAGTCCAAAGACTACACTCCAAGAAAAGCTGTTTCAAGTGTTCTGAAATAAGGCTACAATCAGATAATTCTCCAAGTGAAAACGGAAGATTCTTTGGTTTGAATGTTGTGTTGCCTTGAGTTACAGGGCTTTGACACAGTGTGAAATGAATAATGTGGAACATTGAATCAACACGGTTTTCCCTGCAATAAAATGTCAACATTTCAAGTCTGTTTTTCAAAGACTTCTCCAGAAATTGCTTTTTCCACACACGGTCCTGTTTAAAAGGAATCAGAGCTGCTCCTACTTTAATAGCTAACACTTCCAAATCTGCCTAAAAATATTTAAAATGAACAAAGGGCGGCTATAGCTATATTTGTAGTTGTGTAGAACAAATCAGTTGCCCTCAAAATTATAAGTCTGACTCATTAAAACTAGCAAAAAACCTCTACCGAACAAGAATGGAATTTTTAAGCATATAAGCAATGGAATAAATCACACATGCAAAAATCAATAGATTTGGACTACACAGAAATGGAAAAAATTGAAGCTCAAAAGCCATTACTAAACAAGAAAGCCTAAAGACAAGCCACAAACTGGGAAAATATTTGCAACAACATGAAAAATGGATGATAGATCTTAAATATAAAAAGCACACAAGTCAAAATGGAAAATAAGTGAAAAAGAACAGAGAAATATATAGGAGACAAGTTCCAGAAGAAATGGATATATTTTGAAATGCTCAGCATTTTAAAACACCAGCAATATATACAATTTTGTCAAGCAAATGAAGAATTTTTAAATAATTAAATTGGGAGACAGTTCAGTGAAACAGATGGGCACATTCAAACACTGCTAGTAAGTGGTAAATTCATATAAACCTTTTTAGAAATTTAGAATTTCTTATAGAATCTCTTAGTATAATTTTTTGAGTCACACATTTAGATCCAGCAAATTCCTTTCCAGGATTCTAGTCTAATGAGATAATGAACAATTCAAAGGATTAAGTACAGAATTATCGTAAAAGGGAAAAATTAGAAGCAAAACCATACAGCAATAAAAGAATGTTTTAAAATAAATAACCCATGATATATCCACATACCAGAATCTCATAGAGCAATGTAAAGTAGTTTTCAAAAAGTTAATGTCACTTTAGATGTTTCAAATGTAAGGACAGTGAAAAGGCAAGATATAGCATTTTATACATAATATGATCCAATTTCCTTTTTAAATATTTTAATGCAGGTAAAAAAAGCTGTAAATAAATACATGAAAATGGTAAGAGTTGATATCTCTGGGTGTTGAGATTTTTGTTTAGTGTTTTCTAGGCTATCGATTCTCTACAATGACTACATGTTACTTTTATAATCACAAAATGCAATAAAAGGTATTTTGAAGATGCCTCTGAAAACATAAAAAGGAGAAGCCGTCAATTTAATTAATAGTTTGCGAGAGACAGCGAACACTCCCTGTGTGTTTCTGTTGCAGGCATTGGAGTCGCATGTGGCGTGCCGGCGCCCTTCTAGTCTCAAGGCAACTGCTCATCTGTCTCCCTAATTGAAAGAGGAGGACGTGGAGAAAGTGCAACGGCCTTTCACAACAGATGTCTGAGGGGAGATAAAATAATTGCCAGGATAAAATAAAAGGAAAACTTTACTAACAAGCCTTAGTCTAACTTTATTCCAATATAAGACTTAAACCAAAACATTTTTCCTTGTAAAAACTGGTACACCAACTGAACAATCTAACTCATGGCATTAATATTTGTGAGTGTTTTTGACTGAACAGGAAAGGCTTTCCTACAAAAATTTAAAATTGTAATCATATGAGAAATGTCTTATTCCTTTCTTGAAGCCTGGATGGCTGGGAAAGTGTTAATTTTGATAATTAAAGGACTGAAAGGGAAGATGACACATGTTGAGTCACGTGACCCTCTCCATCAAAGACCAACTTGGCATGAAAAGTATCAAAGAATCCTAGTCAAGCATCCGTGTTAATTTGGTATGATAATGGTTGACAGAGAGGCCAACGGGACAGAAATAATTCTAGCATACTATTTGCAAACTGGATACTCAACTAGAACTCAAGTTACTTCCTATTAAATTCAGCATGAAAGATGGTTTTTTCCCAGTTGCTTGGCAAATGAAAATAGAATGGGGTTCACTTCAGGTAATTTGAAAGGGAGACAGAATCAAAATTTTCTCCCATATCCATAGCACATCATGAATTGAGCATTCCCAAACGCAAAGTGGGAAATATTACTAGGTGAGTTTAATTCTCCACACTTAAGAGTACAAGTTCAAAACGAATGGATTCTTTTGGATCGTACTAGGATGAAGAAAAGAAATTATATATATATATACATATATATATACATATATATACACATATATATACATATATATATGTATATCCCTGAGCTTTCTATCTGTCTTTGTGGTGCCCCAGATAGAAATGGCCCAGATAAAAATGGTGGCCCATCTGTAGAAAAGAAAAGGAGGAATTTCACAGGTCAACACACTGTATCTAACTTGTCACACCCCTCCTGGGGCCAACTAAGCCAATGACACACTGAACAGCTACTGTACACAATAGACCTTGTAACCAAATTCAGGCACTGATTGGGAGGGATAGCAATAGCAAGGAGTTAGCTAAAAACACATTTGCATAATTCAAATTTATCCTTTGCCTTCTCTCTTTGTACTGGGAATCAAACCCAGGGGTGCTTTACTACTGAGCTACATCCAGCCCTTTTTCTATTTTTTTGTTTTGAGACAGGATCTTTCTAAGTCACTAAATTGCCCGGGCTGGGCTCAAACTTGGGATCTTCCTGCCTCCACCTCCTGAGTAGCTGAGATAATAGGCCCGTGCCACCACATTGGGCTCTATCCCTTGGAATTTAGCAAAAGAAAATAGAAACTGAGACCATGCAGGTCAAAGCAGACAGTATAAGGGTCATATGAAGTGGGAGGAGAAGAGTTACACAAATAACAAAAAAGAAGTGGTGAAAACACCCTACAGACAGATTTTTGTCTACTTTAATTCAAAAGACATCTGTTGAGCTAGGCACTGTGCTGGCATTGCAAATACACAGGAAGTGGTGTATTTCCTTAAAAACTTCCTGGTTCTGAGGGAATAGATGTGCGAATTGAAAGACATAGTGAACCCCAGGATGGTGGCACACTCCTGGAGTCCCAGCTATCTAGGAGGCTGAGAGAGAATGATGGCTTGAATCCAGAGTCTAAAGCCAAGCTGGGCAACATACTGATACCCTGACTCAAAAAACAACACAGCAAACAAAAAATCAGAGTCACACCCTACATTCTAGTAAAGGTTCTGGCAGACAATTCAGTTCACTTCACCAAATACTTAAGTGCTTTAGTATGTACCTGAGACTTAGAAACTACAACTTATGCTATGGTGGCCCCTATGTCCTGAGCTGATTCAAAATGTCCACCTTCCATGGTCATTTTGACTTTGGAGAAGAGCCAGAACCCACACGGTGCCAATCCGGTGAATAAGGCATGTGAGGACACACCATAATGTTTTTATGAGCCTGCCTTTCTGGTAAATGCACTCAGCAGCAGCATTCACCATTATTTTTGGTAAGTTGCTCAGAAAAGAAGATTTCAAGAACTGCTTCAGCAAGTGGCAAAAATGACAGAGTAAGTGTGTTTGAAGCAAGCAGGAGCATATTGAGTGGGATCAATGACAATGTGTGTTTTACTGTAATAAAATGTTTTAATTTAAACATTTGCCTTTTATTATGATCACATCTGTGCAGCCCAAAGACCAATAAGGAAAGGGTCAACTTATTTTAGTCTATCTAGAGAGATAGACAAGTCCACAGTGACAGTGGCAGTGAGACCTAGATGGAAGATGCCATGAACACGCTGAGATGGAAGCATCAGTCATCTCCCAGGAGATGCCCCTTGATGTGGGACTTGAAAGAGAGAGATTAGCTCAGTTAAAAAGAAGAGGGACAAGAAGTAACTGATGAGAGGTAAAATTTACCAGTACTGTGCACCATGCAGCATACTAGTGCTTCATTTAAATTTTATGTGGTCCTTCACTCAGTAACAATTTATTGACCACATGCTGTACGCACAAGACTGTGCTAGTGTTAATCCTCCAAATTTTCTCATGATGATACCAAAGCACATAGAAACGGAGTGATTTTCCCAAAGCTTCATAGATAGTAAGAGACAGATTTAAATTCTGACTCCCAGTCAGGCATGGTGGCATACACTTGTTATCCCAGCTACTTGGGATGCTGAGGCAGGAGAATCGCAAGTTTGAGCCAGCCTGGACAATTTAAGGAGACCCTGTCTCAAAATAACATAAAAAAGGCACCACTGGGTTCAACCCTCAATAATCCAAATATAAATAAATGAATAAATAAGGTTCTGACTCGCTCCTAAACACACGTTTTACAATCTATCCCTCTAACTGGATTGTAGAGGTTTACAGGCATACCTGGGAAATGATGGAGTATCTGGTCTGGCTGGAATCCGTAAAGGAAGTAGCCGCAGAAAATCTGCAGAATGTTTCATTCTTTTGCATGTTAAGGCTTACATATCTGATCATTTGCATTTGATTTTTGAAAAGGAGAATAATTCCCTTTTTGCGTCTTTCCAAGAAGGTTCTGGAACAGGTAGAGTCATTTTTAAAAGCTTTTTAAAAGTTTTGGCTCCCACACAGTTGAAAGGGAAAAAGAAAAAGAAACAAAATTGATTTTCAATGCAGTCACTTTTTGCAATTAATTTAAAACATGAATCACGAATATGTATCACTCAGCTTTCCAGATTATATACCAGGACCTGACAAATGATAAGAGAACAGCTTTCTGAAGCAAATGAGGAGAAGAGTATAAATAAAAACAATAACCAGCCAGGTGTGGTGCACGCAACTGTAATCTCAGTAGTCTGGCAGGTTGAAGGGAGGAGGATCCAAAGTTTGAGCCCATCCTGGGCAATTCGGCTACTTAGAAAGACCCTGTCTCACAAGAAAAAATTTAAAAAGGACTGGGGACATAGCTCAGTGCAAAGGTCCAGTGTTCAATCCCCAGCGGGGGCCGGGTGGGTGTTGAGCACTCCAGACCAACAGTCACTTCAGGGGATTTGTAGTCCACCTTCAGTTCGTGAAATGACCAACCTTACAGGTACTATGGAAGAGTCGTACCCTGTACTGAGATTGAATATTTTGGTTTTAAATTGATGAATGTTAATATTTAAGCAAGTACCTAATTTCTATCTAGTATCAAAGCGTCACAATTAATTTAATAACTTTTAATAGAAATAACTGAAAACAAATGAGCCATGTAAAGGCAGTATCATTTTATATTACTTTTAAATAATTGAAACACTGATATCAGTTATGCATTTCTTGAATTTATATAATATTTTATGTCTCATGCATGCTATAAATCATATATCAGCTTCCCCTTTAGAAATGAAATTTATGGGGGCTGGGGATTTAGCGCAGGGGTTAGAGTGCTCACTTTGCAAGCACAAGGCCCTGAGTTCGATCCCCGGCACCAAAAAAAAAAAAAAAAAGAAATGAAATTTATGCTTCTAATTATTAATAAAACACTGTGAGACATTTGAAAAACATTACAGTACTACTGATCAGCAATCAGCCTAGTTTTCTGACCCTGCACATTGGAGGCTGAGATCTTGCAAACCTTCAGAGGACTTTTTTTTCCTCCACAAAAATATTCAGTTAATATAAATATTAATCTCCATTAATTTGAAGGTACTGATTAATTTTTGAAAAATGTGTATTTAACTCAAAATGGAAAATAAGGCATAAGAAAGACCTTAGTGTTCCGAAACATTTCTGGTTAAAAAAATGATATGTATAACTATTTTAAATATTGCAAGGCAAATTTAACAGAAGAAAGAATTCTGGACAACTGTCTTTGGTCTTGCATATGATTACGTGCTTCGGAAGAGCTCTAATACATAATCAAATGTCGCTGTGAGCTAGAAGAGGCTGGAAGCCACACGGGATTTCAAAGAAGAACTGCATGCTGGGGACATGGCTCAGTGGTAGAGTACTTGCCCTGCATGTGCACGGCCCTGAGGTCCCTCCCCAGCACCAAAATTAAGTAAATAAAAAATAAATACCACCAATTATTTGCGGTCTGTTGCCTACGTTTCTCCTCTTGGTGGATTTTCTGCTCTTTAAAAATTGAAATTTACACTAATTCAGAGATTCTATCATTTTAATGAGCAGTACCTGCTTCAACCAAAGCAAGGAAAGAAATTAGAAAGAATAAATAAGGTTGGAATTTATTTCTCAGATTGTATAAAGAGAAAGAGCTTCATCCTCCTTTAACAGAAAAGAAAGGATCTTGTTACTCAAAGATAAGAGAGAAAGTGGAAGAAAGAAGCAAAGCAAAGGAAGTCTTCCCCTTTGTGTGACACAATGACCTGACAGGGGACTTCTGTGCACACACTGAATTGTTTCTAATGATGTGAATCATTTACACCAGCCTCCCAAGGAATAATGTGGCAAGTTTCATGCTGCTTAGTATGAGAATCATTACTTACAGAGCAGACTCCAAGAGCGGTCCAAATAAAAGATTTTTGCATTGTGTCGTGGGGCAGGGCACTGTCTCTAAACTAACAATTTCTCTGCTGAGGCACTTTTCAGGTTTGTTTCCCCTTACCTGGCTTCCTTCTCAAACTCTCATCTTGGATTAGGTCCTTAAAGCTTGGGTTTTGCATTTCCTTTGGTAATAGTTTATCTGCTATTTGAACTCAGCCAATCCTTCATTGTTTTTTGGTGGGGGGAGAGTGTCTCTCTTTGTTGCTCAGGTGGGCCTTGAACTCTCAGGCTCAAGGGATCCTCCTGCCTCATCCTCCCCATGAGCTGGGACTGCCAGTCTCCTACTATTTACTTCACTCCTACTATTTACAGGAAACTGACAGCTAGAAGTAACTTCACCCTTCTACTTGGCATGAGTTATGACAACATCATGGAAATGGATCAAGCATATTTGCAAAGCCACACTTACAACTGAAATAGAGAGAGAAAATTCTTCAAATGCCACCTGTCAAGTAACCTTAAAAAAGGACTGTATAATAATCATTTTGCTCCTGTAGGCCTCAATTTTACTAATCTGCAAAGTGAGGGAGATGGTTTGCAATGTTCCTTCTAATATAACAACTTTATGATTTTAATTATGTAATTATTTTACTTTTTTAATTTGATGTTTCAGGAGACTGCATATTAAATAAAACTAAAGGAAATGTCTATTATTTATTTTGGGGGTTTTTTCTTACAGACATTTTTAAGAATGTATTTAATTGGCTTAAAATTTCCCTTCTATAGTGATTTATGTGACCCATAGTTCAGAGTTCAATGGACATGACAAATTGGGCTGTAATAATGTTTTTCTGGAAAATTTGATGAATTACACCTCTGTGTGTATTCAGCTTGGTAGATAGCCAGTAATCTATTGTTGTGTATTAATAACAAATAACTTATTTGACAAAGCCATTCATTAAAATTATCCTTTTAATGTCCTATAGAATATATCTTCACAATAAATCACTCTTTCCTTCTAGTCTTCAGAGTACTGAGCCATGTGAACTGTTGTTGCTGAGCATCACTTAAAAATATTACTAAGTAGTAAGGTAGAATTTTATTCTTCCTGCTGCCATTGGCATAAGTTACTATTACATGGCTCTATTAAATTATTTTTCATAATCAACGGTTTCATTTGATGAAAAGAAAACATTATGGGTGGAATTATGAGAAAACAAATACTCGCTACTATATCTGGCTAACATAGACCAGCCATGAGTGTTGTGTTTTAGCCTGTCTGTGTTGTTACAACAAAACACCTTGGACTACAGAAATTATGAACAGCAGGTCTGCTGCTCACAGTTCAAGAGGGTGGAAAGTCCAAGATCAAGGCACTGGCAGATCAGTGTCAGCTGAGGCTCTCTGCCTTCCGGGGTCCTCACCTGGCAGAAGGGCAAGGCAGCTCTCCGGGGCCTCTTTTTCATAAGATCACTAATCCCGTTCACCCTCATAACCTAATCGCCTCTCGAAGACCCCACATTCTAGTATCAACACTTTGGCGATTAGGTTTCAACATATGAATTTATTGAGGGGGGCGCAGACATTCAAGGAATAGCATGAAGCGCATGTGCCTGCTTATCTAAGACATGTACTGCCTGGGGCTGGAGACTTAGCTCAGTGGTAGAGCACTTGCCAACAAGCACGAGGCACTGAGTTCAATCCCCGGCACCAAATAAATAAATAAATAAGGAAAAGAAAGAACAAAAAGTAACGTACTGCCAGTGGGCTAATTTTCAATGGAAGTGACAAGAAAAATGAAGTCACGAGCAGTGTTTCCATCTGAGCTTTATTTCTTGGGAAGAAGTACAGTAAATGGTTCCCGCAAAATCCTATGGCTCTAATCTCAGGCTGCGGAGTCATACACGAGACACGGTCATCTCCCAACACACCCCAGCTCCTGCATCATTAGCCAAAGTGACCTTGAGGGCGAAAGTGGTTTTTTCTGTAAGTCTTACTTTTCTTGTGTGAAAATGGGAATTTTCCATTCACTGGAGATTTTTAAGCACTAAATGAGATTATATATCTCTCTATATATATATTATATATAATGAGATTATATTTATATATACATAAAAATATAAAATTAGTACAAGGAGATCTGCCATGAAGAAACAACTCAATAAGCAGCACTTGTAGCAGTTGCCATTTGTATGCCCCTTTCCACTTGATCTTAGCCAAAAGGCCGAGAAGGGATTGTATGCCCCTTTCCCACTGGAATTTTGTCATGGTCGCATTTTGAAAGGTGAGAAAGAAAAGTGTAAACACCTGTTAGGTCCTTGGGACTAAAGGTTGTGAAAACCTAAGATTGTAACAAGGGAAGCATGCTAATTTCTATTTGTTTTCATACTTTCAATCATGAACCAGCTGTTAGTTGATTATTCCCTTAAAAACACAGGTCCTTTGGACATGATGGAGCATAGCTGTAATTCCACCTTCTTAGGAGGCTGAGGCAGATGGATTGCAACATCTAGACCATCCTGAGAATAGAGCTCAGTGGTTATGTGCTTGCCTAGCATGTTTGCGGCCCCGGGGTTCAATCCTTAATACTGCAAAAACCAAATCAAAAGCGAATACAACAGGCACAAAATAACTGTGATGAATGTGATCATTATATGTGCAATGTACCAATACATGTTCTTGGTTAAAAATAAAAAAAAATTTAAAAAAGCAAATACAAAAAGACCCACGTCACTTCATCTAGATTCCAAGACCATCCTGGACTAAACCCAGGAATCTAGACAGTGGTTGGCAAAGCACAGCTTACAAACCCCATCTGTTGCTGCCTATTCTTGCAAATAAAGTTTTAGTGGCACGCCACCGTGTCTACTTGTTTATTTTCTGTGGCTGTTTTCAGTCTACAGCAGCAGAGTTGTGTAATTGCAAAGGAGAGTGCATGGCCCATATGCAAAAAACTTTTTACTATCCCTGGGCTGGGGGTGTGGCTCAGTGGCAAAGCACTTGCCTAGCATGTGTCAAGGTTTCGTCCCCAGCACTGTATGAAAAGAAAAGTATGTTTACTATCCAGTTCTTTACAGACAATATTTGCTGACTCCTGACTTAAAAATAGTCCTTAGTAGTCTGATCTCATTTCCCATAATGTTCTTTCCAGAGGATTTTCAAATCTCTAAAACAAAATTTTTAAATCCTTATTAAGCTTAGTTACGGTCTTGCTCTATTCCATCCACTAAATGGGATTTATTGAACCACAATGCTGCTCCACGCACAAAAGGGAATATTTTTCTGAGTGTCGCCTTACATTCTATTTGCACTCTGTTCAGGTGATACTGGGGCACTCACAAACCAGTAAACTATCAAAGGGCCATTTGTTGATTCAAAAGGAAACTTCTTAGCCTCAGCCTTTAACACTTCCTAAAGAATTTGTTATTCAGATCCAATCTCCAACTTTGTTTTGCCTTTGAAGGTATTCAATTTATTTTTCTTTTTTATTAGTATGTGCTTACAGCACATAGTGTTTACATTCCTCGTGTAGAGTTGGTACATGTACACGACACATCTTAATTCCTTTTTCATCCCCTTTGCCTCTCTCCCTCCCACTTCCTCTTGATTCCCTTCCCATTTGAGAAAGATCTATCTCCCTACTTCCTATTGTCTTTCATTTTGCTCTTTATTTACAATAAAACATGCCATGATTTAAACACTGAGATCAATTGTCATATGGTAATTCAAATCTTTCTGAAAGTATCAAAGAAGAGATATGTCATCTTTTGCTATCTCAGTCCTGTTTCTGGCTTATATGATTTAAAGTGTTTTTGTTACTTTTCCTTTAAATTTTTATGGCAAATTTTGTGGTAAATGTTTTATCTTTCTTTCAATAGTGATAGCAAAGAAGGGATCATGCTGACCTAGACAGAGATTCCTTCATCTGTAAAGGCCCTTTTGAATTCTATCAGTTTAGTTTGTCTCCTGCAATTAAAGATCCTTTCTCTACTTGTTTTCTGCCATCACAAGTCATATCATAATTAGTGTGCTTTTCCTTGTGCTTAAGTAGCTTCATTCTGTCAATCTCTTTTTGAATAACAGCTTGACTGAGATATAATTCCCATGCCATACAGTTCACTCGTTTAAATGGTAAAATTCAATGGTTTTTAGTCAATTCATAAAGCTATGCAGCCAACACAATCGATTTTAGGACACCTGCAAAAGGAACTTCATTCCCACTAGCAACAACTCCCTATTTCCTCCAACTCCTGCCCCCCCCCCCCCGGCTCCTAGCAAGCACTAATCTACTTTCTGTCTCTTTGGATTTTCCTTTCTCATACATTTCATATAAATGGATTCATACGATATGTTGTCTTTTGTTACTGGCTCTTTCAGTTAGCAAAATGTTTTAAAGGTTCATCTGTGTTGTAACACTGTCAATCTCTTTTTAAAGGGACATTTTGCATATTTAGTAGACACAGACGCAAATATTTAACTATGTGCATTCTTGGAAGAATAAATAGTGATAGCATTTTAAAATGTGATTATATACATTCTCATTGTCTCCTCTCTGTTTTTGTGTGTCTCTCTCTCTCTCTCACACACACACACACACACACACACACACACACACACTCAGGCAGATTCTCCTAAATTCACCAAAATCTTATCTAACATAGTCTAGAGTTAGTCAAAAATGATAGACTGGACATACCTGTTTCTATGGGAGTCCGATTAGTGGTATGAAGAATCATGGATAATTCTTATAATTTTTGTAATGTATGCTACAATTTATTCTGAAGAATTTTTAGCATATCTTTAGCTGATCCTTCTGATCAAAAAATTCCAATATTTGAAATAACACTCTGATGTAGATTTAAGTTGAACATTTTACCAAAAAGAATTCTTTATCACCCAGACATAGAAAATGATAAAAATCAAGATGCGTGTGTAAGCTAGTGTGCTCACCTATCTTACCACTCCTATGAGTTATATTCCCTGTTAGCTGTGATGACCTCACGGGGATGGGGGGAGTGGGCTGAGGAGAGGGCTTACTGAGGATACATCTAAAGTAAGTGTCAAAATTTAGGCAACCAAAAGCAGGACTTCCTGTAAGTTGTAGTTTGATTTTTATGACGAGTCGCAAGTCTTTTCATTCCCTAAAGGGAGTATGACAGCCATAAAGTCCTCCCTCGATTTCCTTGAGGGACTGACTCCGAATCTCTGTGGGTACCGAAATCTACGGCTGCTCAAGTCCTAACCTGCGCACATCCTCCCGCATACTTTATACCACGGCTGGATGAATTACAATACTATGTAAATGTCGATAAACAGTAGTTGGATTGTATTGTTTAGAAAATAAAGACAAGAAATAAGTCTGTACATGTTCAAGAGGGACACAATTTTTTAAAAAATATTTTTGATTCCTGATTGGTTGAATCTGGCAGATGGAAAGGGTGGAAAGGGCCTGAAGGTTGTTCTTCTGTTTGGTTGGATTTTTTTGTTTATTTTTGTTTGTTTGTTTTTTGGGGGGTTGGTGGTTTTGGGGACAGAACGCAGGAGATCCCACATGCTGCTAGACAAGTGCTCTATTACTGAGTGACATCCCCAGTCTGTATTTTATCTTTGAATGGATTAAGTAGAGGAAGTTTCAAGCAACCCTCTTTCCTACTGATGTTATCACTGGCCTTGATTTTAGGCAAATTCTATGCCTTTTTTTCAGATGATGAAATAGAACCCTAGAAAAGAAGCAGAAACTCACCTGGAAAGTTCCTCTTTTGTTTTCTCCAGGGCGCAGAACAACGCTTGCCACCTTTCCAAGGCTCCTAGACTCCACTTAGAGTTCCCGCGGAACACACGCTGCCTCAGCCTTGTCATTCTCCTTTTCAGATCCTGCAGCAGGATTCTATCATGAATTATCTTCTCATTATTTCACTTGTGTTGATTTTGCTATTGAAGCAGTATTAAACGGACCATACTTTTCTATGTTGATTATGATAATTCAATGCTACAACCTAACAGGCACTTAAAAGAACATTGTTGATCGTGTATTTCACAGACAGCAAACCCAGGGGAAACATTTTAATTTTAAGCATTTCTAGCGATGATAGTGACCTTCATTGAATCTACAGAATAGAAAGTTAATGTTAATTAAGTATGTCCTAATCCTATTAAATAAATTTCAATTGATTTTTTGCCTTTCATTCTTTTTAACAAATGCGAATCTGAAAAAACCTTGGACATGCACAATAATTTCTTTATGACAATGTGTTTGTAAAATAATTGGCCTCATTTATCAGACATTCAGACTCATAGTCTGGAGTCTCTGAAATTTAAAAAATATTTCACAAGTGCCTATTCAATGAATTAGCACTTGTGTTGTACACATGTGTACGTTTAGAGATGAAACTATAAAAAACATTCTTCGTTTAGTAAATAATGGCAGTAACTGTTCAAATTTTTATCTTCTGGTTCAAAAAATTTTAAAGTCTTTTGCACATCTGCCAAGATTTCCTCCATACCTGATATTTTAAGGATAAAAGAAACTTTTAAAATCACAATTGATTTTAATGAAAATTTCATGTCACCATAAAAACAAGAATCAAGGATTAATCAAAGGACTGGGCGTGATGGTACATGCCTATAATCCCAGGATTTTTGGAGGCTGAGGCAGGAAGATCACAAATTCAAGCCCCACCTAGGAATTTAGCAATTTAGTGAGGCCCTGCCTTCAAATATAAAGGTTAGGGGATGTGTAATTCAGTGTAAGGGCCCTGGATTCAATACCCAGGACTAGAAAAAGAAACAGCATCAATCCAAGAATAATAAGATACCACAACACAGAACATAATTACCACATAAACGATAAGATGAAAGAAAAAAATAAAAGAGTTCCTGGAAATAAATCGATAAAATAAGAAATAATTGTGGGCATGGTGGCACATGCCTGTAATCCCGGCATTCTGGAGGCTGAGGCAGGAGGATGGTGAGTCTGAGGCCAGCCTGTGCTACATAGTGAGATCCTATCTCAAAAAAGCAAAAGAAAAAATAATTAAAACAGAGTAGCACACAATTGTACATTTGCAGACTGATAGAATAACTGATTGAGTTAGAAAATGATTTAATATTAAATTGATCAAAATTCTTAAGGTAAAATGGTAGTGTTTGCATATAACCTATGCATTTCTTCCTGTGTTATATAAAGTTTGTACAGCAAAATAAACTATAAAATGACCATTTTAAAAAGTGGATAAAAATGAAGCAGACAACTTACTCTAGGAAAATTTCTCAGACTGTATACCTATCATAAACTGTGAACCTGACTGGGGAGAGTATTGGGAAAAGCAATAGGAAAAACAGTCTAGAAAGGGGGCATGTACATGTGGAAAGGAGAAAGAAAGGTAAATAGGACAGAGCAGAAGCTGGGAAATTGGAGCCTCCACCGATGTTCAGGAGGACAGGAATAAGAGATGATTTCAAAATTCTGAGATATTGCATCAGAAAAGCAGACTGAGCTCTAATAAATAATCTAATGATGCACCTCATGTTCCTACAAAAAAAAATCCTAATCTAAACCCAAAGCCAGCACTAGAAAGGAAATTATAAAGATCAGAGCAGAAATGAATGGAATTGAGACTAAAAAACAATACAAAGGCTCAATGAATCTAAGAGTTGGTCTTCTGAAAGAACAAGTAAAATAGATGAACCCTTAACTAATCTTACCAACATAAGAAAAGAAAAGACGAAATCCATGCAATTAGAAATGAAAACGGTGAAATCATGACAGATTCTGCCCAAATCCGGAAGATCATGACAACTACTCTAAGAACCTCTACTCTAATAAAATGGAAAATTTAGAAGAAATGGATAAATTCTACATACATAGGAACTACCAAAGCTGAACCAAGAGGAAATAAAAATCCTGAATAATCCAATATCAGTCAGTGAAATTGAAGAAGTAATGAAAAAGAAAACTACTAAGAGAAGTCCAAGTCTCTATAGATTCACCATGGAATTCTACAAGAACTTTAGGGAAGACCTAATACTAATGCTCTTCAAACTCTTTAATGAAATCCAAAGAGAAGCAGTACTCCCAAAGTCATTCCTGGAAGCAAGCATTACCCTGATTCCAAAACCAGAAAAGGACCCAACCAAATAAAGAGAACTACAGGCCAAACTCTTTGATGAACATAGATACAAAAATCCTCACTATAATACTGGCAAACAGAATGCAGCAAATCATCAAAAAGATCATACATCATCAGCAAGTAGGATTCATTCCAGGGATCCAGCAATAAGGACAAAAACTACATGATTACCTCAATAGATGCAGAAAAAGCATTTTATAAAATCCCACATTCATTCACGATAAAAACCATGAAGAAGATAGGTATAGAAGGTCTTCATCACAATCTGATAAAAGTCATCTATGATAAACTAATGGCCAACATCATACTAAATGGCAAGAAACTGAAAGCTTTCTCTCTAAAATCAGGAACAAGACAAAATGTCCACTATTACCACTCCTGTTCAATATAGTTCTTGAGACATTACCCAGAGCAATTAGATGAGAGAAAGAAATAGAAGGAATATGGATAGGAAAGGAAGAAATAAATTACCGTTATTTACAGATGACATGATCTTCTACATAGAAGATCCCCAAAACTCCACCAAAACACTCCCAGAATTAATAACCAAATTCAGCAACACAGCAGGATACAAAGTCAACACTCAAAAATGAACAGCATTTCTGTACAATAATAAACTCACAGAAAGAGAAATTAGGGAATGACATCTTTCACATTAGCCTCAAGACAAATGAAATACTTACAAATTAGCCTAACCAAGGAAGTGGAAGACCGCTATAAAGAAAACTACATTACTCTAAAAAACGAGATTGAAGAGGAAGCACATATGACAAATAAATGTATGAAAAAGTGTTCAACATCACTGGTCATTCGAGAGATACAAATTAAAACAACCCTGAGATTCCACCTCACTCCAGAAATAACGGCAATTATCAAGAAATCAACCAATAACAAATGCTGGTGGGGCTGTGGGGAGAAAGGAACCCTCTTCCACTGTTGGCGGGAGTGTAGGCTGGTCCAACCACTGTGGAAATCAGTGTGGAGATTCCTCAGAAAACTACAACTAGAGGTTCCATTTGACCCAGCTAATCCCCTGCTTGGTATCCTCCCAGAAGAATCAAAAACATCATACTACAGCAATATATGCACAACCATGTTTAGAGCAACACAATTTGTAATAGCTAAGTCTTGAAAACAACCCAAATGCCCAGCAGCTAATGAATGGCTAAAGAAGATGTGGTTCTTTTATACAGTGGAGTATTACACTGCAATAAAAAAGGATAAGCTTGAAACATTTATGGGTAAATGGATGTACCTTGAGAACATACTCTTAAGTGAAATAAATCAGACACACATGAGTACATATCGAATTGTTTCTCTGGTATAAGAAACCATAAGTGTAAATAAGGACAAAAACATACAATAGGTATTGTGGAAAAAGAAAGAAAATATTCAAATGGGAAGAGAACTAGAGAAGGAGGAGGGGGAAAGGAAGGAAGGGAAAAAGAAAAGAAAAGAAAAAGAAGGAGAAAGGAAAATGCAAATAAAGCTGTTGTAAAGAAGGAGGGGAAGAGGAGTTAAAGGGCGGGGTGGGAAAGAGGAGCAGGAACCA
Organism: Hystrix cristata; assembly: GCA_004026905.1. Classification (NCBI taxonomy): domain Eukaryota; kingdom Metazoa; phylum Chordata; class Mammalia; order Rodentia; family Hystricidae; genus Hystrix; species Hystrix cristata. The sequence continues at coordinate 57,711 of PVJO010005235.1, forward strand.
AGCTATATCATGTGCAGGTACAAATTAACTATGATGATAAATGTGATCATTACATATATCTAAAAATGTATTGATACATTTTCCTGGTAAATTTAAAAAAAAAGAAAATGGAAAGACATCACCTGTTCCTGGATAGGCAGAACCAATATAGTCAAAATAGCCATACTTCCAAAATTGTTATACAGATTTGACCTAATCCCAATCAAAATACCAGTAACATTTCTAACAAAACCAGAGAAAATAATCTTAAAATTCACATGGAACCAGAAGAGACCTAGAATAGCAAAAGCAATTCTGGCCAACAAGGGCAAAGCAGGGGGGCACTACAATCCCAGACTTTAAGTTATACTACAAAGCTACAGTGATCAAAAACAGCGTAGTATTGGCAAACAAAGCAAAACATACAAACAGACAAAACAAAGCAAAACAGACTTGTGGCTCAATAGAATGGAATAGAGGATGCAGAAATAACTCCAGGCACAGTCAGCTACCTTATCTTTGACAAAGGGACGAAATGTTTTCACTAGAGGAAAGATAACAACCTCTTTAACCAATGGTGCTGAGAAAACCGGCTTTCCACATGCTGAAGGTTGAGCCTAGACATATATCTCTCACCATGCACTAAACTAAAATAGAAATGGATCAAAGATCTAAATATTAAAGCAGAAATACTTAATGTGTTGGAAGAAAAAATAGGCAAAACTCTTGAAGACATAGGTATAGCCAAAGACTTTCTGAACAGAACCCCCATTGCACATGAAATAATACCAAAATCAACAAATGGGATCACATCAAATGAAAAAGCTTCTGAACAGCAAAGAAAACCACCAACAGAGTGAAGAGACAACTCACAGTATGGGAAAAAATTTTTACCAGCTCTTCCTCAGACAAAGGACTAATATCTAGACTATATAAAGAACTCAAAAAATCAGATCCCCTAAATTTAAAGGCCCAATTCAAAAACGGGCTTCTGAATGAATAGACATTTATCAGATGAAGAAGTACAGGCGGTCAAAAGGTGTTCCACATCGCTGGCCATTTGAGAAATGCAAATTAAAACAACACTGAGATTCCATCTTACTTCAGAAAGAATGGCTACCATCAAGAAATCAATCAAAACAAATGCTGGAGAGGCTCAGGGCGGGGAAGAAACCCTTCTTCATTGTTGGTGGGAGTGTAAACTGGCATAATCATTTTGGAAATAAGTACTGAAATTCCTCAAAAAACTAAAAATAGAAATTCCATTTGACACAGCTATTCTCTTTCTAGGTACCTTCCCAAAACAGTTAAAGACATCATACCATAGTGCCGTACGCATACCTATGTTAACAGCCACACAATTCATGATATTGAAACCTTGGAAGCAGCCTATATGTCCATCAACTGATGAATGGATAAAGAAAATGTGGTATTTATACACAGCGAAGTACTACTCTGCCATAAAGAAGGATAAACTTGAGCCATTTGTAGGAAAGTGGATATGCCTTGAGACCATAAGGTTAAATGAAGTAAATCAGACACACAAGCTTAAATACCACATGGTTTCTCTTATATGAGGAACCCAATATATAAAGTGCAAAATAAATGACAGTAGAAAAAAAGAGAGAAAAAAGTTATTATAACATCGACAAGGTATCTCAAAGTATACCTTGATTCAGCATAATTATCTTGTGTGTTTTATATGTTTTTATAAGTTTATGTGTTTTATATGTTAGTCTGGCTGTTAATCCATTTATATGATAATCAACTTTGTAAAGATTTATAAAATCAGTAAATGAATCTGGTGCTGGCGAAAACAAACTTTTTAAAATGGGAGATGGAGAAGAGAAAAAAAACTGTGATGTGTTATGTACATGTACCAACTCCCCACGATGAATGTAATCATTATGTACTGCAAACATGTACAAATAAAATTTAAATTTTTTATATTAAAGTTACTTATTACGAAGATGAGTGAGATTAAAAATTGGAAATGGAAGGAAAAGGTGCAAATTCTTAGCATCTGTGAGAGACCTATATATAGCTGTTGCTACTGTTTTACCATAATAGATCCATAAAACAACCATTAGGTCAACAAATATTTACTGAACTCCTAGGTGCCAAGCATTATACAAAGTGTTGTTGAGACAAATTAGAGCCTATAGCCTATCTATAAAGAGCTGGAGGGGATTCTGAAGATTATCCATCCAAATATATAAATATTTTATATAAATAAGAAAGCTATCAATTTTGAGTTATTTTGTAACTGATCCTAAGTGAATTAAACTGATAGTGTGAGAGATCATAAAGAAATGCAGTCTAGAGCTTTAAGCCAGAGGCTTTTTTTTAAGCAAAATGCTAAACTTTGAGTCCTCAGCTTTTGCGCAACACAAAGGTAGCTTAGTTACATCAAATTGGCTATCTTAATAGTACTCATTAAAAAGGAGTTCTACCTGGATTATATTGTTGGGCTTGTTAAAGGGGAATCTCAAGTAGAATTCAAATAGATGCTTCTGTGCACAAGATACACTTTATCTGCTGCATACTTACTGAGACAATAAGTAGTTCTAGCTCCTGGGCACCCCATAATTTTGAAACTATGGACTGTAGCACTTCTATTAAAACAGAATTTGAATTCTAACATCTTCAGGGCTAGTGATGATTTTTATTAATCCATGTAAGCTTTTCTGAATAAGAAAAAGGAATATGTAAATGGCATGTGCATAGAATTTGTGTGTATTGACTATTTTAAATGCTAAAAGTTGGAAAACAAACCAAAAATAAATACTAAGTTAAATGAGACAGGTAAGTCTGCGCTAGGAAACATGCCCTTCGTGTGACTGCTACTGTAATTTACATTTAAAAGCGGGTAGAAGTTCTCCAAGGGTGGCTGGCAGAAACTATAAAAGGCAAAAAACTGAAGTATTCTATTTAGTGCAGCCAGAAATTTTGTGTAAAGAAGTCCCAAAACCTCACCAAGCTTTGGTCCAGTTCCTGAAAAACTAGAAATCTCATTTTAGAGCCTATTGTAAACGCGTGACAGTGCCCTGCACATTCAATCCAACACCAACACGTTGAGATTGGTGTTTTTGTACTGACCCAAACCTGATCCAGTACAAAGTCTCTCAAACACAAGTTTAATGTTTCTGAAAGCATGACTGCCCTTTCATTTCTTTTTCACCTTCTTATGCCTTTCATAAGTTCATCCAGTGGGTTAATCATTAATTAATATTTAACGAGGCTTTTTCCCAGTATCCAAACCCTCTCTGCTAGTCTGGCCTTTCGACAGTGTATGAAGTCCTCTATTCCCCGTGTGGGAAGCTCTGACACTCACTATAGGTTAATTTCCTAAGGAAATTCGGAATAGCAGATCGAGTGGTGGTTCCTTTCCGAGAGCGTTCAATGTTCGAGTTTCTCTTAATTTAGCATCTTCCTGCTGCATGCAAAATGGGCCTTAACTTAAACAATTTTAAAAATTTACAAAACTTCCCAAGCGCATACTTCCTGAACAAAAAATGATTGTGACTGGAACAGGAAAGAGCTTAGACTTTTTTCCTACAGCTGTCCCACAAACCAGCTTCTTGACCTGACCCTGCAGAATGTCTCAGACTCCGGCCCTCCGAGCTGATTTTGGAACTGGGATGAGCCAAAGGATTGGAATGCAGATAAGGAGGGGAAACCTCTGCATGCATTAATGAAAGAGGTCAGCTATGACAAGGAGGCAGTCTCTTAGGCACAGGAATAGAAGAAATGGCATGCTGGGAAGCTGGAGCAGTATCCAGGTTTTCTCTGGCGAAAGGAGATTGATGAGAATCGAGTGGAACCAACGAGTGGACCCAAGTTACTTCCACCACCCCCACCCCCACCCCCACCTGTCACCCCCGCCCCCGGACAAAGCCACCAGACAGGTGATTTTGGCCAACAATTTACTTGGCTAGAAGCCAAAAGCAGGAGAGCCTTGCCCTGCCTATTCTGCTCTCTTCGCTTCCCGAAGAAAGGGACGGTAGCTGAGGTTCCCCTAGGCGTCCTTTGGCACCTAGGCTGATCAAAGCGGCTGAAACCAGCAATGTCCCTTCCTACGCGAGATTCTTTGCACGATCCCAGGAGCGAGTGTGTTTCCCCCTCCTCCACAGGCGTAAACAGGCGGTGTTCAAACTCGAGTACCGACATTCTCATCTTTTCCTGTCTTCCAAAGATTTTTTGAACATGTACTCCAAGGCAAGCGCTGTGAACCTCTATAGCCCAAGCAGAGAGGGGAGAATTCGGTGCGGAGAAACCAGTACAGCATCTGCTCCGTGCCTCAGAGTTCCAGTTCCCATCCCTCCCGGGTGCCCACTCTGGTGCCTGTTCTCCCAGCTCCCACCCCGTTGATGTGACAGGCTCGTGGCCCAATCCCCTTCCTGGTTCCCAGGCCGACTGCTAGCACCGCCGAGCCAATGGCGGCGGCCGAAGGGCGGAGGGGGCCGGCAGGAGGGGAGGGAGCGCTGGCTTTAGAACTGCAGCCGCAAAGATTCCAAGGGGCAGAAGTTGTCGGAGTGCGTCGGCCGGAGGTTGTCGGGCCAGACCCGGGACTCTGCGACTTTATGTAAGTGCTCCTCGGGTCCGGGCGGACACGAGAGGCGCGAGTTTCCCGGGCGTGGGCAGGAGTGGGCCCTGGGGAGAGCATCTCCGAGCAACTCGGCAGGAACGTGCCTCGCACCGGGGGACGGGGGCTGGGCACAGGCAGAGGTCGAAAACCTTGGGAGCTCCGGCGATCCCTCGCTACGGGGATGGGTGGGAGTGACCCGGGGCTCCCCACCACCCCCGCGGCGCGCGCTTCTCCGCTGTAGAGGACGCTGCTTTCTAGTTGCGCTTAACTTGTTGCCCACCTCGGTCTGGAGTCCTTGACGCCAAGCCTCGCCCAGATCACCTTCCGCCGCCGCGGCCCCGGAGGGGAAACCGAGCGCCTAACTTCCCTCTGCCGACCTTTTCCAGCCACTGCTATCCCCCTCCCTCCCGCTCGGACTCAGGAAATCCCGGAGCCGGCAGCCCGCGACGTCCCGGTTCCCCGCTCGCCCGCCTCGGGTGACCTGGCGGGTCCACGCCGACCCTGCGGCTCGGAGCAGGGCGGGGCTGGAGTGCCGTGGCCCGGGGAAGGAACTTGGCTTGAGTCTCCTGCCTTCTGCCTGCTTTCCTCCCTTGCCAATAACCAGAGCGTCGCGATCGCACCGCGTCTCCCTATGAGTAAGCACTTTTTTTCTTTCAGTGGCACAACATCCCTGGGCCACCAGGGCAGCCGCTTTCCGATCTCTTCTCCCCGGACCCCGCGCCGCGTGTCTGCTCCCTGCCGAGGTCTTTGACTCTGCAGCCCGGAGCGCGCGCTCGCGGCTGCAGCAGCTCGGGCCCTCTCGGGGCTCCCTGGGAAGCTGAGGACAAGGGGCGGGGGGTGGGAGTAAGTCGCCCCTTCCCCCGCACAGCTGCACTTGGCCTGTGTTTACTTTTCTCCACCCGCAGTACTTAAGCGCTCTAACGAGGGGCTAGGGGATGCCGACCACCCCCGCCCTGGCTTCTCTCCAGCCCCAGAGTTGCTGCCGCCACCGCCTCAGCTGCCGTAGTGTGCTTGGGGTTGGTTCCTACAGCCCGCCAGGCTCCAGGCGGGAGGTGGTCCTAGCCGGGGAGGTGGAGTGGGTTTAATACCAGCTGACACTTCTCGTCCGCGATGCTTCTTCCTTCTTACCTGAGCTGTTCACCATCACTAGTGGTGCAGAAGGTCCAGCTTGGGACTGAGTAGAAGACCCGCGCCATTTAGGAATCAGGCAAGGGGTGCTGGGGGTGCCCGGCCTGCTAGGAGGAATGCGAAGAGGGAAAGGGAACTTGGCTGGCTGGCCACAGTAGGTAGAAAACCCAGGTGGAATTAGAAACTACTGGGAAGTAAGCACTTACTCCATATGGATGTCAAAATGTACTGTATTTGGGAGCCTAAACTTGATGCCTGACATGCAGTTTACAGTGAATGCCAACTAAGTGGCCATGGTCCCGCACAGGCCAATTGGCATCACATGCCCCAAGTCTCTGATGCCCCTAGGGTAACGGTCATATGACGTCTTTTGACTTTAAAAATGGAATGTAATGGCTGAGGCCCATATTCCAAAAACTCCATGACAAGAGGGGGGGTGACCTAGCCTCCACTCAAGGGAATTCTTGCATTTGGATGAGGGCAACAGAAAGAGAATTTGATGCTCCAATTTCATCCAAAATAAAAACAGGAGCTGTTTTTAAAATAAAGTCTTGAAAAAAATTTTTTTTGTGGTGGGACATATTTCTCCCTGGTTAAATCTCATTATGGCTTTTTAAAATTTTAAAAATATCTTTTAAAATATTTTCTAGAAAAGTCGTCCTTTTACTCTGGCCCACTCTACATTCCTAGATTCGAAGCTATATTCCATAAGACTGTTTTCATTTTTTAAAAGATCTATTCATATTCCTTGGCCTGGCCTATATTTTAGCAGAACCGTTCCGTATATTGGGCATCTGCTTAAAGGTGGTGGATAATTCCTTCACTAAAATTAACCATCAGTTATTTGTGGTTTGGCGTTAATGGAATCAGAAATCATACATAAAAGCAGTTGACACTAAAATTGACACATAGAGTTAGTTGGGTTTTTGCCTGTCCATGGTTTGGTTACAGTGAGAGGACGTGAAACAACATTCCCATATTGTCCTCTACCCGCCCACGTGGCCCAAGTTGAGATGACTGCTGGGAAAACGTGGCAATTTTGCTATTTAGATTATATATTTCAGAGTATAGAGACAGGCAGAGGAGTCTCCAAGGTCAGGAGTTTAAAAACTTTATATTTATTTGCAAAAAATGCATCCAGTTAATACATAGTCTTGAAAACAACTGGGACAGAAACTATAGAAATGAAACTGGGAATATTTAAGACAGTTTTGCTTTGTTTGTTTTGGGGGTTTATTTTTGTTTGTTTGTTTGTTTTTGGCTCCAAGTCCCATTTTCTTGCTGTGCAAGGTTCCTGACCCTGAAAGCAAGAACTACCAGAAAACAGTTCTGATCACCAGGCTAACCTTGTGGCACAGATTGACTGGAAATGGATTTAAACTGTACCTGAACTACTAGAGTTAACTATGCTGGTAGATAGACCCCCCTAGTGGATGTGAGGTGACAACATAATTTTAGATTGAACTCCTAATAAATGTTTAACCTAAAAAAAAAAAGCAGGGTGCTACTGTCCAACTAGGGTACAGTAGTAGAAAAATAAATTCTCTTCTTCCTTTCTTCCTTCCTTTTCTTTTCTTTTTACTTTTTTTGGTACTAGGGATGCAACTTGAGCCTTGCACAGGCAGGCACGCACTCTACCACAGAGCTACACCTCCAGCCCCGTAAGATAAGTTCTTTTTTAAATGTCGTGAAATCATATCAAAACAGAATCATCACTAGGCTCTAGTCCACAACATTTCATTGTCTTGATTATCCATTTAAATCCACCCCCAGGGGCTGGGGATACAGCTCAGTGGTAGAGCACCTACCTGGCATGTGTGAGGGGCTGGGTTCGATCCCCAGCACTGCCAAAAAACCAAAGACCAACCAAACAAAAAAACACTTTCAGTATTCCTGATTTCATTTTTTAGTGGTGTGATCTAATGAACCCACATTTTTAGTAAATTTAGTAAATTAGAGCTGTGAGTCTAATTCTTAATTTCTAGTGTTACGTATAGCCAGATACCAACCCCTTTCTTGACCTGGGAGGAGGAGCTGAATACATTACGTTCTGCCTTGACTTAATATAATCAGCATTGAAGTCCAGAGTCTTTAGCCTGATGCTCTTTAGATTTAATTGGTAAAAAAAGACCAAGTTTAATGGCATTTTGGGTAGAAGGATTAATTATAGCTGCTGAATAATATTGTGAGATTGTCTCTTCCGCACATGGTTCTGTTCACCTGAAACTTGACCGTGACTATTTATACTGGCGGAAAGTCAGTATCCAGGGCGCTATCAGAAACCCAATGAAATTTTGCTTCTAGGCAAATAGTATGACTGTTACTGAAAAGGGCAGCTTGGTCATGGTGCTCTAAGCACTAAAGTGGTTCTATTTGGTGAAAGTGACGGAGGAAAAAGAAGAAAGTCCACTTACTGTTATTGCATAATTCTTTTTTACGCATTCTTTCTACTTGACTTTCCACAAAATTTATTAACATAACATTGACATAAATTTACTGACATAGGGGCTGGGGATTTAGCCCAGTGGTTAGAGTGCCTGCCTTGCGAGCACAAGGACCCGCGTTCGATCCCCAGCACCCAAAAAAAAAAAAAAAAAAAAACAAATTTACTGACATAACATATGATAAAGGCATGAGTTTGTGTTTGATTTGACATAATCTAGGCGGAATGTATATTCCACACCGTATCTTGTTTTTGCTGTTTGGTACAGATTCTAAAAATAGCTGGTGTAAAATAAAACTTGAAAATGAACATCTATCAATAACAGGACAGTGTGTTTTTAAAATCGTTTCGTACTTCCTCATAAGACAGTTTTTCTTTTGATGAAAAGGGATTTACAGGGGAAAAATTCTTTCTGCGAAAATGATAAAACTCAGAAGAAGACAGCTAGGTCATATTTTGAGTCTGCATAATTATTCTAGAGAGCAATATACCATGTAAGGTACATTCGATGTGTTTGAGCTTTCAAAAGCTTTTTGCATACATTACAGTATTGGAAGCTCTTTCTTTTTTTATTTACTTATTTTATTTATTATTATAATTTTGTTTGTTTGAGACAGGGTCTTGCTGTGTAGTCCAGGCTGGCCTTGAACTCACTATGTCACCCAGGCTGGCCTCGAACGCTTGGCGATCCTCCTGACCCAGCCTCCTCAGTGCTGGGGATTACAGACCTGCACCATCACACCTGGCTGGAAGCTCTTTTAGCTACCAGTGGTTATAACTAGCTGTTTTTAGTTACGGCAGAGCTTTGGTTAAGGTTATGGAAACTGTCTAATCATTAAATGTCAGTCTTATGACTCATCGTATGTGGATTAATTTATTTTACTTATACAGGATATACAGTTTCAAAAGATTCACAGTCAGTTTAATTATACTGAATTTTGCCATATTCTTAGCACTTGAAAGATAAGTGTGAGTATAAACTGTTTGAGGGGTGAAGTAGCATTGGTGGGTATATGAAAATACTAAGGGAGAAGTATGTTGGACTTGGTTTTAGAGGAACTGGATTTTTTTATGTGGCTTTGGATCTGACTCACAGTTTGACCTTGACAAAGTCATTTAAAATTATTATATTGATAACTTACATTGAGTGTGTGTGTGCCAGACACCAGGCATGTTCTCATTTATAAAATAAGGGATGGCTCAAGGATTTTGGTTGGCTAGGATTATTTTTTAAAAATATTTATAATCTGGCTTCTTCCAGTTATATTTATCAACTGATTTTCCAGTTTTCTTTTTCCTTTGCGGTGCTGGGCATGGAACCAGGGCCTTGCCCATGCTAGGCAGGTGCTTTCTCACTGAGCTGCATCCCCAGTCCCTGGTTTTCCATATTTTGATGCAACTATATTGAACCAAGCTAAACAGCTTGTTGATAGATTGATGACTATTCAGGAAGGTGATTGCCAGTGACTTGTCCATAACTAATGTTAGTTCTGTAAAATATGAAGGTACCATTTGTATCGTTTTTTAACAAAGATTTTGTTTTTTATTTTATACTACAAGATAGCTTAAGTTTTCTTATAAGCTTAGAAATGTGCTTGATGATAAGATAGTGCTGTTAATTGGAAAAGGCATCGGGTGTGGCATCTGGGGTCTTCTAGGCTTCTGCAGCCTGCACAGATAGGTCATCTTCAATAAATCACTAATGTTTTCTGTGGTCCTATCTGGATTTTGCTTTGTTTTGAAGCCGTCTGTTTCCAATCTACACACTTCACAGGCATGCTGAAAGGATAAGTGAGCTATGCGAAGCCTTGACCCTTCGGCAGACAGGTGCTATATAAATTCAAAGTACTGTAGGAGTTCTCAGAGAAGTTGGGATGTGCCCTAATGCTCTAGCAAAGGCAGATCCTGGGTTTGGTCCCCAGCACCAGAAGAAAAAAGGGGTTACAGAAATGGCAGAGTGTTCATCATTTCTCTTGCCACATTTTTACATATCTGTAAAAATTCTCCAGCTATCCAATTTTAAAAGCAAAGGCAAAATAATGCCAGATGTAATGTAATAAAAAATAAGAGAAATAGATGATAACAAGAGAATAAAAATCTACATGTAATATGTTCTTACATTTCTTCCATCAAATATTGTGCAGAGTAGCCCATTGAAGCCATTAGTTTGATGGGGTTTTTTTTTCCTTTTTAATTAACTACCAAGCAGTGTTTTGGTCTCCACTGGTAATCATTACAGACTGTTAGCATATCGTACTTCATTCGTAGTTTTAAAATTGCCCATAATAGGAGGTTTTGGGCAAAATTGCTCGTGAAAGATAAAGAGATTCTCCTCATAATTGCATTTGAAAGGGGATAAGATGCAAGTATGAAAAAGCACATAAGGAGGAGATAATCTATATTTAAGTGGTATTCCATTGATAACAGAAAATGTGACAAGTTAGTGTGGATTTTCTCTTAAAAACATACACACCAGGGGGTGGGGATTTAGCTCAAGTGGTAGAGCGCTTGCCTAGCTAAGTGCAAGGCCCTGAGTTTGATCCCCAGCACCCCCCCAAAAAAATATATACACACATACACATACCAAACTAGATCACTTCTGAGGTTATTTTAAACCTCCACCCTCAAAACTGCTAACTTGGAATTAATTTGAAATATTTATTCCCATCTTGCAAATTATATGATCGTTCTATAACTGCCATTCTTTGAATTATTGTGCTTTTTATTTTGTCAGTTAAAATTATATTTAACAACATCTGTTAAAGTATCATTTGTTAGGTGAGAGTACTTAATTAAAATGAATAAGCAAAGGCCCTGAGTAAAATGACTAGAAAATAGCCAAGTAGCATATGAGTAGTTCTGAAGAGTGAGTTCATTTCGCTACTAGAAATCATTTTCTTTTGTAAAATCTAATCTCTTATTTTACTATCTCTGGTTTAAAAGATGCAGTAGAAAAAATTATTCATAATCTTGCAACCCATTCACTGAAAACAGAACTTTGACTATCTTAACGTATGACACACACACAGACATGAATATATGTGATCGTGTGTGTGTTTTACTATCCATAAAATGTTAAGGCAGTATAATAGCTTTTAATATTCATATTCTCGTGTTCTACATATTCTAATTAACTTGTGTTGCATTTAGACATTCTGCTGTTCACACCGGATAATCCACTGTCTTTTATAGAGAAGTGTAATTTTGAATGTTGCTGATTGAACCTGGGGCCTTGTGCATGCTACACACATGCTCTGCTACTGAGCTACAACTCCAGCCAAAATGAATATAATTTTTAAGCTTTTCTGTATGTCTTAATTTGCTCGTGTGTACTCATTTTTGCCATTTATTGTTCTGTTTGATATTTTGGGGCTAGTATAGCAAGTCAAGGAGGATTACCCTTATAGGCTGCAAAGTGTTTGCCCAGGGGTGAAAATGATAGGAAATTTTTCCGAGGGCACATTCTATTACTATAATATATTATATGTAGGAATTAATCTACTAGCAAAGTATCATAAGTAGTGCAGACTTGGGAAGTTTTGGTTGTTTTTTTTGTGGGGGGGTTTTCTCTGTTTTTTTTGAGACAGGGTCTCACTATGTAGTCCAGGCCAGGCTTCAACTCACAAGGTAGCTTTGAATTCCTCAGATCCTCCTGCCTCAGCCTCCAGAATGCTGGAGTACCAGGATTAGAGGCATCTGCCACCATGCCTAGCTACTTAACATGTATTTTGTCCCTTTGCTTTGAATTTAAAAAATGTAGAATCATGGTAGAACTTAGAGGGAAACATGAATTTATAATGAAGAAAATGAAAATACTCACAATTGTACACCTGCTTATATTTTCATCTATTCATTTCATATGGGGAGAGATATTTTTAAAAATTGAAACCTGGGCATGTAGCTCAGTGGTATAAGTACTTGCCTAGCGTGAAAGGGACCCTGTTCAACCCCCAGCCCCTCCCCAAAAAAGAGAGAAAAGAAAAATAAGTGTATAAACTGTATATGCATTTTTTTTTTCAGTGTTGGGGGCTCAAACCCAGGGCCTAACGTATGGTAGGCAAGTGCAAGGTCTTGTAAATGTTTTTCAAGTAATTAATTATTTTTGAAAATATTTTAAAATTACTGTATGATATACTATATGATGAACACTTAATAATTTTATTTGAGTAAGTCTATGTTTAGGACATGTAAGTTTCTCCTGTTCCTATTGATAATACTTAGATGAACATCTTTGGGCAAAAATAATTTTGCAGATTTTTGATTATTTTATAGAGGAGAAATTGCCAAGATAATTTTAAAAATGAATTCCTTCGATGGTATCTGAAATTTATTGGCCTTTTTTTTTTTTTTTTTTTGGTACCGGGGATTGAACTCAGGGCCTTGTGCTTGCAAGGCAAGCACTCTAACCACTGAGCTAAATCCCTGGCCTGGTATCTGAAATTTAAACACTGGCTTAAACGAAAAGAAAGCATTAGGCTGGGGGAATAGCTCAGTGGTAGAGCACTTGCCTGGCGTATGTGATGACCTGGGTTCAGTCGCCAGTACTATAAAAAAAGGCCATTCTTTATATAGTAAGCACTATCATATGTGACTCTAAACTGCACCTAGTTTGGCTAAAGTATATGTCTTTGAAATAGTTTGGTTTCCTCTAGTTAACTAGTTAACAAGTGCATAGCAAAACGAAGTCGAATCCTGTGGAGTGTACAATTATAGGAAATTCTGTTTTGGGAAAGGAACTGTTAGTGGGGGAAGGGAGACAGATTTGTTTTTAAGTAGTCTTCATAGTTCAGGTTGCTATAAAACTCAGTCCAGTATCCTAAAGACAATTTTTATCCTGGAGTTGGTTGTTTGGCTGTTGATAGTCCCTTTTAGCTCAGGCTATTGATCTCTTAAATTTCTTTGATATTACTCAATATGTTTGATTTGGGTTGCTTAAGTAATACAACAAAACAGATAATGGTGAAAATTCTGATACTGCCTCTTAACGTTGTGCCTGGTTTCAATACATACAATGACTCCCTCAAGTACAAAAACGTGACTTAGCAAACATCTCGTATATTTGAATGGTTCACTGTACATTGTGTATCCACCCTGCATTTACCCCAACTGCTCCGCCCTCAGACCCTTCCTTGGTGTTTTTTGTTTTTTCTTGTTAGGGGGATCATGTATGTGCTGTGTTTCAAAGAATGGATTTTTAGCATAAAAATTAGTTCCAGTGGCTTTGCCACATCATACCTCTTTGGCATAGGGGAGGTTTTGTAACTCCTCTAAAGCTCAGTTTCTCCATCAATAAATGGAACTAATACCACTTGATTTTCATTGTTTTTCCTACAATTAAATGGAACAAGTATAAAGCAATTATTATATAGTGGGTGCTCAATAAATGGTTTTTACAGGCCAGGTATGTTCTCTTAGATGATCCTTGTTAGGTATCTCTACCTCTGCATTTTTCTCTATTTTGATCTGTTTTTCCTCAAATATCAACATCCAAGATAAGGAAAAGAGTTAACTTTCTGTTTTGTTTGATAACATCATAAAAATACTGCTTTCTACTGCTTTTCATTGTGAATATAGAGGATTTTAGCAGTGTTCTAGGTTAAAGGAGCTTCCTTGCTTAGCCCAGAAACCCGTTTATCATTTGATTCATCTTTTTGTGAGGATATGACATCCAGCAGCTTAAAGAACTGATCTTCAAGGGAAAATTGGAAACATGACTCTTAATAAGTCACAGACACCATTATAAACTCATTGCCACTAACAAATACAGCTTAAATAAGGATGAAAGGTAATAGACAGTGTCCATGCCCAGTTTGGGGGGAGGGGGGAAAGTTTCAAGTGTTCCAGTATTTTCACAAGAGAAATGGTAGAAATGTGAATGTTAGAAAGTTTACTTTTGGGGAAAAAATAGGAGAAAAGAGAAAATAGTGGAAATATACTGGGGAAGGCAGAGGTTTATAAATTAGATCAGTATCATTCCAAGACGACATGTATCCTTTAGAAATGGGTGAATCTAAAACATATTAATCTTACATTTACGATTCCCATTATTTCTTCTAGTGGAAGGTTTCAAAAGCAAAAACCAGGAAATGAAGCTTATTGACACATTCAACAAATATTTTAAGCAGCTTGTAGATCTCCAGTTTAGTTAAAGTTGAATCATTTTTGCAAGTTGTTATGCATAAGACTTTATATTTTATTCTGTAATAATTCAAAAACAAATAGAGCCAAATTGTCATTAAGTGTAGATCACAAAAAATTATATTGACAGATGTACATACTCAAGAATACAAGCCAGCCAATGCATTTGGTATCTTATCCTAAATCAAAATGTTGCAGCTTTAGCTTGTGGTCAGAAAAAAAGCAAGCTAGAATATATTTGTAGGTGCTAACAGAAGGGGAAAATCTTTCTTAACTAAGAGATTTGTATAAGGATTAAGGGAACACTAATATGTTGGGTTGAGTACCTCTTGAAATACATATTATATAAAAGAAGTCCTGTATACCTTTAATTAAATAGATACAAAAACTCAGGAAAACTTTTAAAAGTGCCCACGGTCTTCAAGTACATATTGAGATAGTACTTAATACACACATAATAATGGTTAAACATTAAGTCCTCAGGGCAAGGAAAAAAATGATTAAATATTATTATGTTGTTAGTTAAATTAAAAAAAAAAACAATAATAGTTAAGCAAGGGGTAACACAGGCAGTACCTTAGTCTGTTTGTAAATGGTTTCATCATTCTTTCAACTAATAATCTGTGTGTGTGTGTGTGTGTGTGTGTGTGTGTCTGTTACTGAGGATTGAATCCAAGACCTCCCTGTTGAGATATATCCCAGCCCTTATTATTTTTTTTTTTTATTTTAGACGAGGCCTCACTAAGTCGCCTAGGCTGACCTCAAACTTCTTGTGATCCACCTCCATCAGCCTCCAGAATAGCTGGGATTACAGGACTTTTAGGTGCTAAGGCTACAAAGATAGATAATGTACTCCTGCAATCTAGTGGAAAGGAAAGGCACAAATGTAGTATCGGTTCTCACGAAATCCAAAAATATTCTTACATGTCGAAAATGAGCTTAAATATGACCTTTTTCTCTTAACATAAAATAATTTCTAAATTTAAAACGTGTGTAAGCAAAGACATTCACTTATATCCCAACATAATCAAATCTAAACTAAGAACAAATCACATTTAAACATTGTTATTTCTTGGCAATAATTATCGTATCCTAAAAAAAGAGCCCACTGTGAGTTAATTTTACTTAAATAGGACATTGCTCAGCCTATAAATGAAGGTCAGCAGACACCAGCGTCTTGGAATAAAATAGCCCTTTGGCAAGAAAATGAGCCACACCCCATTTAGTTTTTACAAAAATAAAATTCTTTCCAGCTTTACTAAATTGTAGATGTTGTGCACAGCATGTACTTCTGCAGTAGTTGGTTCTGCAGCTGTGGAAATATCTTTGTATGCAGAAGCCCTAAAAACAAATCTACTTGCCATTACTTGCACAGCAGATCTCAGACTTTTTGTGGTGCCATATTCTGTTCAGTTTTATCTGCTCTGTGGATAACAGCAAGTAACTATACGGATAACTGATGCCTTAATTTCCTGCCTTGAACTTCATGATTGTCATAAACATTAAACGGGGCAGGAAAACCTAGGATTTCAAGTCTGATGATTGTTTCATCTGGTAAGAAGGGATCAAAGCAATGTCCTATGTCTGCTGAATATGGTTTTCTTTAAGGGCAGTAATAAATTCCTGCCATGTACCATGGAAAAAGCTGTACTTCTGAGGATTAAGGAAATAAACCCCGAGGAAAAGCTGTATTCTCCTACTTGCTTCATAGAGGCCTGGCACACAGCAAGTATCCATAGGGGATCAGTTCCAGGAACCCCTTTGGATAACAAAATCCTCAAATGTGATGACAGTTAAGCTTCATTGTCAACTTGATTGGCTTGGGAGCCATCCAGGGAATTAGTAAAGCACACATCTGGGTGTATTTGGGTAGGTTGTGGAGGTGTGACCTTGGATAGTACCAGCCTGGTCTGGCACTGCTCCCCTGCTCTGCTTCCTGTGAACTAGGCATCTTTGTTTGGCCACACCATTCTGCCGTGATGTTCCTGCCTTGCTGGAGACAGCCGACCATGGACTGAATCCTCTGAAACTGTCAGCCTAGTGAACTTCTTAAATTGTGGGGGTTGGGTGTTTTATCTTAGCTATGGGAAAGCTGACAAAAAAAGATACCAAGTCCCTTGTATGAAGTGGTGCCACTGGGTGTGGTGGCACACATCCCTGTAATCTCAGCTCTCCAGGAGGCTGAGACAGGAAGATCGTGAGTTCAAGCCTAGTCTGGACAAGTTAGAAATTTAGTGAGACACTGCCTCAAAATAAAAAGTTGAAAAAAAAAAAAAAAGGCTGGGGACGTAGCTCGATGCAAAGGCCCTGGGTTCAATCTCCAGTACTGGGGGGAAAGACATGGCACATACATATAAACTACATACATCCTCCTATACACTTTTGTCCTTGTTCTTGGTGCTGGGAGTTGACCGCAAGGCCTTGCATATACTAAGCACATGTTCTACCACTGAGCTATACCTCCAGCCCTCTCCCACGACTTTAAATTATTTGTAGACCATTTAATGCATAATATAAGGTAAATGCTGTATAGTTGCTATAGTGTATTACTAATATGCATCAACAATTAAAAAAACTAAATTTTTTCTGGAAAAATAAATTTATGTCTTCCAAATAAATTTACTCAACACGTGCAGATGTTTTCTTGCCATTACTCCCTTTAGTTTATTAATTAACTTATACATTGTTCATATTAGAGAAAACGTGACATTTAACTTTCTGAAACTGGCTTATTTTGCTTAAAATGATGGTCTCCGGTTCCATTCATGTTCTTACAGATGACGTGATTTTGCTCCTTATGGCTGAACAGTATTACATTTCGTATAAATACCACATTTTCTTTATCTATTTGTCTGTTGGTGGGCATCTACGCTGTTTCCACAGCTTAGCTATTGTGAATTGTGCTGCTATAAACATGGGTATGCACATATCACTCTGGTATGATGTCTTTAATTCTTTCTAGAAGATACCTTGAAGGGGAATAACTGGGGCAAATGGAATTTCTAGTTTTTGTTTTTTTAGGAATCTCCATACTGATTTCCATAGTGGTTATACTAATTTATATTCGCATCAGCAGTGTAGGAGGATACCCCTACTACCGCTGACAGCACTTACTGTTTTTTGTATTCTTGATGATAGCCCATCGGACTGGGGGGAGATGGAATCACAGTGTAGTTTTTATTTGCATTTCTCTAATGGCTAAAGATGCTGAACATTTTTTCATATGTATTTAATGGCCCTTTGTACTTCTTTTGAGAAGTGTCTGTTCATTTGCTCATGTATTGATTGGACTATTTTGAGTTTTCTGTACTCTTTCATTGGTCTACATGTCTGTTTTTGTGCCTGGACTATGTTGTTTTTGCTTCTATGAGTTTGTAGTATAACTTGAAATCCAGTATTCTAATGCTTTCTACTGTGCTCTTTTGCTCGGGATTGCTTTGGCTACTTTGGATCTTGTGTGCTTCCAATATGAACTTGAAGATTGTCGAGATTTTCTTGGTATTTTAATATGTATTGCATTGAATCTGTAGTGCTTTTGGCAATACGGCAATTTTAATAATGTTAGTTCTGCTGATCCATGAATAAGGAGCATCTTTCCATTTTCTAATAGCTTCTTCAATTTCTTTCTTCACTGTTCTGTAATTTTCATTATAGAGTCTTTGACCTTCTTATGATGATTCCTAGGTTTCTTTTAAGCTATTATAAATGGAATTATATTTTTGACTACTTTATTAACACATTCATTATTGCCATATTGGAAAGCTATTGATTCTTGTGTGTTGATTTCTTTCTTTTTTTTTCTGAACATTTTTGATCTGCTGTTATCTGAACCCACAGATGCGGAACCTGCGACATGGGATCTGCAGACATCTTTTTCATATATATGAGAGATCGTTAGCTGGCCAGGGTGGTACATGCCTGTAATCCGAGTATGTGGGAGGCTAATGCAAGAACATCTTGGGTTCAAGGCCAACCTGGACTACATAGCAATACCTTGTCTCCCCCCACCCCACAAAAAAAGAGTGAAAAATAGATAGCTATGTATTGTCTGCACTAACAAAGATTAAATTAGGGAAGTGGGAGTGTAGCTTGCATGCTCAAGGTCCTGGGTTCCACCCTCAGCACCAAAAAAAAAAAAAAAAAAAAGAGAGAGAGAGAACATTAAAGTGAGAACTTCTAAACAGCAAATCAGCAACTTATGAATTCCATTGAATATAATGATGCAAGCCGATGAGAAGACTGACCAAATGGCTTTCTTTACTTTTTAGCTGTTTTAAATGAAAGAACGTTATAGATAGATAGCACTTTCATTGTAAGAACTGCTTAACTTTAGAATCAAAAAAATAAATTGGGACATAATAATATTCTCACATTTTTTTACCAGCTTTATTGAGATGCAGTTGACATACCATACTATCTACTTGGTTTGATAGATTTTAGTGTAGCCCAGATATGTGCGACCTTCACTAATGGTTAGTTTTCAAGACTTTTCATCAACTCACCTTCCCTGGCTCCCCACCCTCCAATTTAAGCAATTAAGAATCTACTCTCTTTCTCCATAAATCCTCTATTCTTCTTCTTCTTTTTTTCATGGTACTGGAGTTGCATCCAGGCAGTGCGGAGTCATATTGTCATTCTTTTTTTGTTTTTAATTTGAGGCCAGGTGATCCTCCTGCCTCAGACTCCCGAGGGGCTAGGGTTACAGGCATGTGTCACCACACTTGGCCCCTGTCCTAGACTGTTTTATGGATGGAATCATATGGTATGTAGTCTTTTGTGTATGACTTTTTCATGTAGCATAGTAGTTTCAAGATTCACTCACATTGGAGCTGTATATCAATACTTCGTTCCTTTTTATGACTGAACAATACTCAGATATATACCACATCTTATTTGATCTTTTGTTCATGGATGGACATTTGGATGGCTCCTACATTTTGACTATTATGAATAACGGAATGTGTCAATATTAAAATGTTTCACTACAGGTTAGCTAATGAGGTGGTACTGACAAGATAGTGTTTATTACTACTCTTCTGTTAATGTAAATCCTTGCTTTGATTGACACTGAGCACTAGGTATTTTTCCACTACGTTTAGCTACTTTTTTTTTATTTCCTGATACTTACTGGCTTATTATCATAGACTTATTCCCAGTAACTTTTTTCTTAGTAATAATTTTACTTGAATAATGGGAAGTCTGTAAAAGCTGTAGAATCATCTTTTCTGAAAGTCACTATATATCAGACATTTACAAAATTCTGTTACACACATTTTTAATCTCATTTATTAAGCACTATAAAGACAAAGGTAAGCAGTGTTAAGGATGCAGAAGTAACTAATAAGTGCTTGAAAACACCATGGTTGCAGTCAACCTAAAGAATTATTGAACACATCTAATGTATTTATTTTTCAAATATAAAATATATTCACATAGAACAAAATTCAAAGACCATAAAGGGATATAATGAAAAAATAGATAAGCCTCTAAACTGTGATGTTTTTAGAAGAATTTGGTGTTTTATGTTTAGGAAATACGCCATTAAGTTTGGGAGAATCTTTACTTTTTGACTTTTTAGGAGTGAATACAAAAGTGGGGGATTTTCAAAGGACCATAAAAAGAGTCACCATCCGTTCACATCAGAGTTTATCTTCGAATCACCCTTGACCTCAGATCCACCTGAATGGCATCAGGTGAAAATAATTAATGATCCCTGAAACTCTAGTCTGCTGTTGGCTTCAGGATTCAACCCACAGAAAAGGACCCAAAGTGGAGCCCAGTGGTGGAGCACTTGCCTGGCAAGCACAAGGCCCTGGATTCAATCCCCAGCACTGAAAAATAAGAAAAGGTACACATTTCCTGGAGACCCATTTAGAATTTCCTATATAATTAATTCTTTTAACAGAGCCTTGTTAATTCTCAACAATGTGCCTGGCACATTAAGATAAATTAAACAATGTGCCACTATTTGACGCATTCAGAGTCTAATTCGGCCACTGATTTTGCTAACAGGTAACTGAGGTCTGAGCCCCCCACCCCCTGGTACTAAGGACTGAACCAGGGGCTTTTGCACTGAGCTACATTTCCAGCCACTTTTTAGTTTTTATTTTGTACCGGGGTCTCACTAAGTCACTGAATTGCTCAGGTTGGGCTTGAACTTGTGATGCTCCTGCCTCAGCCTCCCAGAGTGATGGCATTACAGGAGTGTGTCACCATGCAGAATTCAAGGTCTGATTTTTTACTTGCCCTAGCATTCAGTGGGCAAGGATATTGTTGAAGGACTGTACCTCCATCATTGGAGACTCAGATTTTAGTAATGGACCTAATTCCCTCAGTCTTCCTGCTGTAGATTTAAGCATCACATCTAGGTCCCAACTTTGTTTAATAACAACTCCTCTTCCTCCCTGAATCAGTTTGTTCTAACAGGTATATTCTTTCAGATATTAACAAAATGTAGGTGCCATGTCATTAAAATTGCCATGAACTCTCTGAAACTCTACATCACCTATAACTAAAATGGCTTAGGTCTGACGGCTCTTCCCTAGCTAATGGAAATGCATTAGTAATACAGTATACTAACAAAGCTGCAATTCTGTCACTGATCTTAAAGTGTTTCCTGAATGCAAAATCTTTTGCATTCAGAAGATTTTGACAATCCAATACATTGAGTACAAGTTATAGGGTTTATCACTCCTGTGATTTCCTCTAAATTAGATTTTTCATGCTGATAGAGTCAGTCTTTCCCCTCTGTATCACTCTTCACCAAGAAAACAAATTCCCATTTCATTCAGTTATTCCTTCTCTTTTTCAAATATTTACTGAGCATCTTGCAAATGAAACTGCCCGCATGAAACTTAAATTCTATTGCAGGCACATGAAAAAAGCCAGTGATGTAATATTAGCTGCTAGTGTGTCGTGGAAAAAATTAAAATGGGATTAAAGGTCGAGGCAGTGGAGAGAAGGGCATTGCCATTTTGAATCCCGTGGTCACAGATGGCTTCACTGAGAAACGTTTCAAGCAAGATATGAGAAGATCAAGGAATGACCCACATGATTATCTGGGGGAAAGAGTCATTGGAACACGTAGAAACTATTTCTAATAACAGATACCTAAATCATCAGGCATTGATGGATTTTAGCCCTGAAATTCTTTTTTGTTGGCTCCTTTTCCTTTTGGTATTGAACAGAAAAACGTATTTTACACAGATCAAATTTTCTAGTGGAGTCATGAATCGACTATATGTGCCAAGAATGTTATGTAGGTAGGAGTAATAATGTTTTGGAAAAATTAGTGGGAACAATGTTTAAAATGAGATGTGAGATTAATACAAGTACATTTTCCTTTTACATACTAATTTAATTAGACTATATTCTGAAGTAGATTTTTATTAAACTGTTAATTTTGAGAACTATAGTTTCACATATAGTTGTAAGAAATGGCACAGAGAGATCCTGTGTACACTTACCCAGTTCCCCTCAAAGGTACCCTCTTGCCAAGACACTGTAGTGTATCAAAACCAAGATATTGACATTCATACGGTTAAGATGCAAAACATCCCATCACCACTAGAATCCTTTTTTGGCCAATTTATTTATTTATTTATTTATTTATTTATTTATTTATTTAGGCCAATTTAGAACATGGAAACACTCCTTCCTTCCCTACCCTCATGCCTGACACATAGAAACTATTCATCTGTTCTCAATTTCTTTCTCTTGTTGTTGGGGTTTTTACTACTTGTTTTTTGAGACAGGGTCTCGCTATGTAGTTCAGGCTGGCCTTGAACTCACTATGTAGCCCATACTGGCCTCGAACTTGCAGCAATCCTCCTGCTTCAGCCTCCCAAGTGCTGGAATTACAAGCATGGGCCACCAGGCCTGGCTTGTTCTCAAGTTCTATAATTTTGTTATTTCCATTATATTATATGATATAAGCTTTGGAGATTGCCTTTTTCACTGAGTATAATTCCGTGGAGATTCATCCACATTTTGGTTTGTGTCCATACCTAACTGTTCTCATTCATTGCTTAATAGCATTCCATGGTGTTGAATGCACCACAGTTTATTTTACCATTCACCCATTAAAGAACGTCTGAGCCATTTCATTTTTTGTAGTACTGGGGATTCAATCCAGGACCTTGTGTACATAAAGCACGCACTCTACCACACTCTACCACCAAGCTATGAGGCTTGATTGAAAGATACAGTGAATGTTTAAAATTTTTAAATATTACAGCAAAAGGCATATTGTCATTGATCATGCACAAAAATACTCTTCTTCGCTTGAAACACACTTATTCCATTATTCTTGCCACTTTCTGAAGTATTTCTGGAAGTCTTCTTTCATAAATGTCTGTAGTTGCACTGTCTGCCTTGATTTGCTGAATCAATTCAGAATATTTACCCTTTGTGGTTATTTTGACTTTGAAGAAGAGCCAGAAGTTGCATGGTGCCAGATCCCTGAATAGGGTGGAAGAGGACCACACCATAATGTGTTTATAAGCCGGCCTTTCCGTTGGATGCCACTCGGCTGCAGCACTCACTGTGTATTTTGGCCATACCTGTATACCCCCAGTGCATCTCCAGCTTTTTAGCTGTCACAAATAAAATTACTATAAATATTTTGAATAGATGTTTGTGCGAATGTAAATTTTCATGGCTTTGGAATTAATGCCCAATGAGTACAATTACTGAATTGTATTGGATTTACATGTTACTTTTTAAAATAAGAAACTGCTGAAATGTTATCCCACAGCAGCTGTACTATTGTGTCTTTCCACCCACAATGTACGAGTGATCCAGGTTCTCCACATCTTTGCCAGCCTTTGAGGTGTCATTGTCTAGTCATTCTGACAGGTGTACAGGGGTGTTACACTGGGCTTCACTTTTCATTTCCCTCATGGCTAATGATGTTGACCATCTTTTTGTTTGCTTATTTCCTTTATTTACCTGTATATCCTCTTTAGCGAAACATCTATTCATGTCTTTTGCCTATATTCTAGTTGGATTTTTTGGTTGAAAGTTTGAGAGATCTTTATATATTCTAGATACTAGTCCTTTTGTTGGATGTATGGTATACAAATATTTTACCTGGATAAACAAAGCATTTTGCAGAACAAAAGTATTTTGATGAGGCTGAATTTATCAACATTTCCTTTTATGTATTATCTTTTTGGGGTCATGTCTAAGAACTCTTCTTGAAATCTGATTCCTGAAGAATTTTCTTTCCTAAAATGTTGTGGTACTAAGTTTTACATTTGGGCTTTTGATGCATTTTGAGTTCATTTTTGTGTAGGTTGTAAAGGTTCAGGTTGAAGCTCTTTTTTTGTTTGTTTTTATTTTTATTTGCCTGTGGTTGTCCAGCTCCCGTAGCACTGTTCTTCCACTGATGGGCTCTTTTGCAAAATCAGTTGAACATGGGGCTAGTGGTGTAGCTCAGTGGTAGAGTGCTTGCCTAACATGTACCAAGTCCTGGGTTCAGCCCCCAGCACGTACGTGTGTATGTGTGTGTGTGTGCACTCATACATGCACACAATCTATTAAACATACTTGTATAGGTCTACTTCTGAGTTTCAGTGTCTCATGTGTGTGTCGCTCTGCCAGTATCACACTGTCTTGATTACTATAGCTGCATGGTGTAACTTACCACCAGGTAGAGTGAGTCCATCCACCTTATGTAACAATATGTTATAGTTATTCTTAGATATGTTCCCTTATACATAAATTTTTAGAAAAAGCCTGTCTATAACTACAAAGTACGGTTCTAAGATTTTAAGAGGAATTGTATTAATGAATTTGATTTTTGAGATTGCATATGTAATGCTAATAAACCTTGAAATGGCTATTCTGTTAAAGACAATTTAATTTCTTTTCTAGTCTAATGCTAGGTTTTATTAATTTTTAATTTTTAACTGATACATGAAAACATAAAATTGTACATCTTTGGAGGTATCATGAGATTTTTTTTTGTTTTGTTGGGGTTTTTTTGTTTTGCTCTGTTTTGGTTTTTTCTTGAGAGTGTCTGGCTGCATTCCAGGCCAATCTCAAACTCACCATCCTCCTGCCTCAGCCTCCCAGTGCATATATACATTGTGTAATATACATTGTATATATGCACATTGTATATTATGCACATGTTCTAGTGCATATATACATTGTGTAAAGTACAAATCAGAGTAAACATACTTATCTCCTCAAACGTTCATCATTTCTTTACAGCGAAAACACTCAATCTGTTTTTATAATTTTGAAATTATTTAATGAATATTAATTAGCAGTTTCCCTTAAGGTTTAACTTGAGTGTCTTTTTTGATAAAATTGAAGTTTTTCAAAAACAAGATACAGTCTCGATTTATGTATATTACAAACACTTTCTATTTTTTTAACGATCACTTCTAAATCACTGATTTGTTTTTACTTTTAAAATTTTTTTGAAGTTTTACTTCTGAAATTTTTAAAGACATATTTGTTATAAGACTCCCAAATTTATTATTCTGCCTAAGAATAATACGCTTTACCCTTTGTGTTGTCTCAAACAAGTTCATTTTCAAAAGTAGCAAAATGGAATATAATATTAATAAAGTGTTGGGATTTAGGATATTAGAGTTTGGGTCATGTTTGCTATCTATGGGCAGTAAATCAAGAGTTTTTACATGAAAACACTTGTGTATTCTCATGTTTTGATGATTGATTCTGCAAAATAAAATCTTTAAAATTACAGAAACCATCTGGTACGCCTCTTGACTTTAAAAAAACACTTGGAAAATGTACTGTCACATTAAAAGAAGAGAAAAGGGGGGCTGTCAACCTGATGATGGCTGAGGAAGAACTGAATGGAGAATGTCACCTTGTTGCTTTTGAGTGAGGGAAAATGAAATGACTTTGTCCTTTCATTCCTATCCTGCTTTCTCAAAATAAAGCTTTTCCACTCTTTTTGCTTAGTGATTCAGGGTGGGAGGCATAAAAGAAAACCTCCTGGTTCTTTTTCCCATCTCATTTTTATATTCTAGAAGGGCTTTTATTGCTTTAATAAAACATACGACTGTTGGCCTATAACATTATGAATATGGAACTGAGTAAACTTAGCAGGAACAGGAAAAGCACAGGCCAGATGTCCTTCCCTAAGTACAGTTAGCAGAAATCCTTTTCTACAGTGATAACTTCCCTAAATTGTAGCACATCACTCAGTATTATCTGTCAGTGATTTGTTTCCTCCTCATTTACTCCTGACTGTTTAAGCGATAGCTACAGCTACAGCAAAGCCTATTCTGTAACTGAAAAAAAATGCAATGTAAAGAAACATGTGGATAGGGGTGTAGCTCGGTGGTAGAGTCCTTACCTTTATGCAGGGCCTTGGTTCAATCCCCAGTACCACAAAAGATGAGGGAAATAAAAAAGAATATGATACAATGGTGCTTATCATAAACAGATATCCCAGTTTATTTACTCTTTATTTTTGAGACAGGGTCTTTCTTTGTAGCCCAGGTTGGCCTCAAACTCACAATCCTCCTGCTCCTGTAGTTCTAGAATGCTAGGGTTACAGGTGCATGTCACCAAGCCCTGGCTCGCTTTCTTCATACACAATTTATTTGCATTTTTTAGTTGATTTTTTTTTTCCCAAAACCAGAGCCTCTAACACTGATCCACATCTCCAGCCCTTCAACTTGGTCTTTTGGAAGCTCATTCTCAAAAGCAGTGAATTCTCAGAACCAGTGAGTCTAGAACAATCTGCCCCTCCAAAGAACTCTGTCTGCTAGAGGCTTTAGCCAATTTCTGAGGTAATAAGATGGTAGGCAGAGAGAGGACGTTGGTTACTCTTTTTGCTAACTATATGATTTTTTAGCAAGTGAAGACCATGAAAATCTTTTGACTCGTGGCAGAATTCATTATAATGAGACCTGTTGGCTGTACCAAGTGGCGGGTTGCCAAATAAAATACCAAACAAGCAAGACTGTCCAGTTACAATTCAGTCATCAGTAATCTGAGCCAGCGTAATGTTATGTTTATGGTTTCTACTGATTTCACACAGAAATATAATGAGACACCGCACCAGAAATAACATAAATGAAATGTGAATGGTAAGGGCATATACCACTTTGAGACCATAGTATTTATGTAGCCGCTCCTAAGAATAAATCCACATTGTGTTCATGATTCTGTGTTGAGCCAAATTTAACAAAGACTATTATGTGTAGAAAATAACAACCATTGTTGTTGAGCTAAATTCTCTGGAGACTTAAAAAAAAATAAATTAAGCTAATGAAACCTTAGTGGCAACATAAACAAACAAACAAAAAGTAACCAGAGAAGAATGTTTAGAAACAGCATAGTGGTATTGTTGAATTATACCTGGCAAAGCAGCCCTGAACTGTATGTAATCCTGGGTTCTGTTTACTTGTGTAAAAGAGTACAGTAATTCCAAAAGTGAACACAAATTCCAAAAGTGTACACACAACACCTTTTGGATCTTTCAGTGGGACATTCTTGTGAAAGAACCAAAAAAAAAACCCCAAAAAATTGAAAGAGATACTGCAGAGCAGGCTGTTGATGGCCAACTCCCAGTAAAATGGAATTTATTTGTGTTGTGTTTTTGAAAGTGTGTATATATATATATGCTTGCAAGAAGTGCACAGGAGAGGGCTGGGCCTATAGCTCACACAGAAATATAATGAGGCATTTGGATCAGTGGCAGAGAGCTTGCTTATTAGCATGTGCAAGGCCCTGAGTTCAATCCTCAGTACCGGGGGGAGGGGGATTACATGGAAGAATTAGACTGACACAGTACTTTGTGGTCCTTGAAGTGAATATTGGCAATCTTCAGGATGTTTTATTAGACAGTGAGGCAATAATTTTTTTCTGTGAACTTTTCTCCAAAATAGTAGCGTAAGTCGGGAAATATTTCACATGCAAATCTATCTAGAACACTTTATGGGTACATTTAACACTTTGAAGTAATGGCAACATCTGGTAACAGGTAGAAACCAGCATCTTAGAATCCATGGCTTCATGTTACCACTTCATTTGAATTAGTCATTTGAAGGGGAGTTTATGTGTCTTTCTAAGAACTGACAAGGTTAATCTTACACTAAGGCAGGCTGGTAGGAAATGCTAAAGCGGCTTTTTCTTTTGAAGGTTTCTTCTGCTATTCCTGGCAAAGTTAAAAAAAAAAAAAGTAGTCATTTTAAAGTTTGGAAAGCTAAAGCAGCTTTTGCAAGCTATTGACAGCTAAACAAGATTTTTCTTTTTGTGTGTGGCAAGTTTGATTCGTTGAGTGCTCACTGTAGTCTAGGCACTGCGTTAGATGCTAAAAATAGATTGCTAAATGAAACACATAAAAAACCAGCCCTCAGAGTCTAATATATATCAAAGCATTTTCAAATCGTTTCATGCTGTCACTCAACTTTTAAAGACCTTCACTGAGCGAGTTTTGAGACCTTTTGCACATGTTATACGAGATTTGAAGAGGGAAAAATTGACAATTTGTTTGGAATAAGGGCAAGAAGCTAGAAGCTGAAAACTAAATATTTTCCTTTGGATTCTTACTGTTATGTTCCATTTATCATTGTTACACTTAGACTGCTTGAGTAGCTGAGGAATGTTATTAGTTTAATTTGTAAATTTATTCTTTCAGATGGGCTTACTTTCCTGGGGGGAGGGGTGTGAAATGACATGGTAGCCTCAAATTTAATGTAAAGCCATGGCATTTGTAAGCAAATCTTCCCGCGTTTGAAGAACTGCAGAGCACTTAAATGTCTTGAATGCTCACTATGGAGGATGAATGTGTTGCTCAGTTATTTTTGCCTACATCAGTAGTACAAGGGCTGACTCAAAGGACATGACATGATGGTTCCTGTCCTGAAGCAAAATGAGATGACGGCTTGTGGTGGAAATGATGTGGTCATGCCCATATTTGCTCACATCTCTTGTTCATTTCCTTTTATAGAGGAAAACCAGGGAGAGTTTCATTTCTTTATTGTTAAGTTTCCTTTCTGTATTTTCTTTCTCATGCCTTATTTTCTTCCCCTTTCTGTAAAATTCCTTTGTGATTTGCAATTCAGTTAGCTTAAGAGCTATGTAATAGCATAAGTGCCTCTCAGGATGGCTAAGAAGTGGAGGTATCATGCCTATTTCCAGGAATTAGTGTTACTAATAGCGAATGTCCATAATATTAGACCTAATTAATATCATAGCTACTCTGTAGTGCTTAAGAGCCTGAAAGGTGGCATGTTTCAGAAATCATAGATTTCCTGATGTCTAGTACAATGAGTGCCTTTTGCAGATTGGACAATAAAGTAGTAATTGTCAGTTTAGTGAATATGAGTCAGAAATTTTCGTTTTGCTTTCCAAAATACTACATATTTTTATATAAGAATTTTTAGAATTTAATTTTATGGAAATGTTCAAACACAAAATAAGATAGCATAACGAAACCCCAACTTTAACAGTTACCGATGTTTGATTTTTTAAAAAATTGTTATTTGTTTGTTTATTTATTTTGGCAGTGCTGGGGCTGGAGCCCACGGCCTCACACATGCTCGGCAAGTGCTACACACTGGCCCTTGATGTTCTTATTTCATTTTTTTCTCTCTCATTTTTTGGTTTGATATTTGCTTTAGAGTAGTCCATATATTATTTTTTCTCTCTCATTTTTTGGTTTGATATTTGCTTTAGAGTAGTCCATATATTATTTTACCTATAAATACTGTAGTGTACTTGATTACTAACAAGTACTGTAGTGTACTTGATAGTAAAAACTTTTGCTTTGCATGTGGAATTTCACTTTCAAACATTTCTGTGCTACTTTATGCCAGTGAAGAAAATTCTTGCTGCTCTTCAGAAGAAATATCTGATATGCTATATATGAAATTGGTGTTACTTTATAACAAACATATTTCCTTTCTTAGTCATTGAAAAAAATACTTAAAGTTTCTGAGCTACACTGCATGTAGATCCATGATGGTCAAATCTTTTGGACATGAATCCGATTCAGGAAAATGTGTCCTGGACTAGATAAGCTGTAAATTGGCCCTCAGAATTAATCAGATGGTTTTGCTTTTTGCAGTTTAACAGCACAGAACTCAGGTTAAAACCTAGACATGTAATTTTGATCACTTTATTCTTGGTTTGAAAATTCTTGTTAAAACTTACATGCTTTATGCTTTTGTGTCTCAAATTGGATGGCCCTATGATAAATATCATTAATAAAGCACCATTTCTCAAAAAGCATCGTGCACGGGCTCAGGAGAGTCAGAATTAGCTTTGGGAGAACACTAAGGTGTTCACTGCTTTTTCACTGTGTTGACATTTGCACTGAGGGCACCGAAACTGCTAGAACCTTCCCAAAAATCAAGGTGAGGGCACTACACTGTATTAATAGTGATTGTATTTCTTAACACTGTCTTCACTACTAATAGACAAAATCTGCAACAAGTGTTTCATTTATGAATATCCTTGATGAAGCAGGAAAGATTAATTTTACTAAGCCACAACTCTCGGGTATGTATCTCTTTAATATTCTGTATGAGGAGATGGGCCAGACCCATAAAACATTTTGGCTGCATACGGATATATGATGATTGTCTTAAGGAAAAGTACTGCACAGTTGATTGAGTTGTGAGCTCAAATAGCTACCTTTTCAAAATCAAAACCCATTCTCCTTGAAATATTAAGTTAATTGACTATTTGAGACCTGAATATTTGACATATTTTGCACATGCCTAGCTGTTCTGGGCCTGGGGTTCCATCCTCAGGACCATGAGTAGGGAGGGGGACTGAAGTTTGTGGAAATTTACATTGGTCACCATGAAGTATTTTCAATACTTGGATGTCCCCCTCCCTCTCTGGCCTGGGGATGGACCCAGGACCTCACTCCTGCTAGCAAGGTGCTCCATCATTAAGCTATGCATGTCCCCGGCCCCATCAATACTTAGACTTTTCTAATTAGATCTAGAAAACCAATGGATGTGACTTGTCAGATAATGTATGGTAAAGTGTGTTGAAGATCTGCATAATTTAGTGAAACAATATTTTTCCAAGTGACCAATGCACGATATAACAAAAACAAGCAAGGGTAAAAGGCCCATTCAAATTGCAACATAAACTGGGCATTGTAGCGCATAGCTGTAACCCCAGCACTTCCAAGGCTGGGGCAGGAGGATCATGCTGTGAGGTCAAGGCCAGCTTGGGCTACATAGTGAGTTCAGTGCCAGCCTGAACTGCATAGTAAGACTCTGTCTCAAAAACAAACAAAAAACGTATAAGGTAGACCAAAAGATTTTAAAGTAATAAAGTATGAAAAAAGTGATTGAAACCTATCAGATTCCATATTGTAATCAATCTTTAAGAAACTACCTCTTCTAAAGTTTTGGTGTAGTGGTAAAGAAAGAATCCGTAGTTATTTGGAAAGGTTTTAAAAATACTTCTTCCTTTTTAAACAATGTAACTGTGGAAGGCCAGGTTTTCTTCATATACCCCAGCCCGACCATATACTGCAATAGACTAAATGCAGGAGCAGATAGGAAAACCCAGCAGTCTTGTATTAAGTTAAATAATGTAAACAATGTGCCACGGATGTCAGACTCAGTACAACGGTGTTAACAATGCTCCTTTGCTCACTAAATTCCTTTTTTCTTTTCTTTTTTTCTTTTTCTTTTTTTTTCTTCTTTTTTTTTTGGTACTGGGGATTGGACATAAGGCTTAGTGCCTGCTAAGCAAGTAGTGCTCTACCACCAAGCTACATCCCCAACCCTTTTTTAATTTTTTCATTTTTGAAACCAGGCATAACTGGCATGTGCCTGTAATCCCACATACACAGTAAGTTCAATGCTAGCCCGAATTACAAGCAAGACCCTGTCTCAAAAACAAAAAGAAATAACAATTTAAAAAAATAAAATTTTCGTCTTGAGTCAGGGTCTAAATTTTCCCAGGTTGCCCTCAAAGTTTCGATCCTCCTGCTTCAGTGTCCCCAGTCCTGGGATTATAGGTGAGCGCCACCATGCCCACCTTAAATTTGTTTTTGAAAATAATTATTTTTCACTAAAAATGTTATTTATGTGAACATATAATGGGCTTACGGTGATCTTTAAATAAATGACTCAAAATCTTGTAAATTGTAGATCTTTACAACTTCCCAGTTGTAATTTCTAATAAGGTACACTGGTAGAGCTAACTCACTTATCAGAAAGTTCTTTGGGGTCTTCAAGTCCTGATGCCAAAAAATTTAGGAGCTAAGTTATTTGGGGTTTTTATTGTTTTCCTCTCCACCCCTCTTCCTTCCAGTTCCCTCACCCCTTTCCTTCTTTTTTTGAATAAGATACCCTCCGGACAGAAAAGTGTAGAGCACATGTGTTGTTTCTTTGTATATTTTCATTAGCTATGAGCAGAACACATATGCCGTTTAAATTCGGCCCTGCTCCGTATGTACTTCAGTTAAAGATTTTTGGAGAACACATACTAAAAATCGTCTTCAATTTATTTCACTCTTTTCTTTTTAAACTCTTTTCTTTTTAATGCATTAGGTCAAAGTGTATACTTTCATGTGTAATAAGAATCTCATTTCAAAAATTTATTACTTTGTTACACAAATAAAGCTAATAAATATATACTGTCAGAGAGCCATCACTTGGAATATTGAAATGAAGACTTTTTTGGTAATGTATTTTTTCCCAAATGTGAAAAAGAAAGATTGCGGGGGTGGGGGGGGGCAGCGGGAAGCAGCTCAGTGGCAAAGTGGTTATGTAGCAAGTGCAAGGCCCTGAGTTTGGTCCCCAGCACTGCCCAAAAAGATTACAGAAGCCAAATCTACTTATAAAACTGATACATCTGCACAACAGGGAGTTTGTACACCTAATACTGCTTCCAGTATAAATTTCCTAAACTCTCCAATGTGGTTCAAAATTATAGTAGCCATTTATTTCCTGCATGTTTATTTGACACCTGTTTTGTGTTAGATTCCTTTCCTTTGATGCTTCATTCATTGTGGGTGTTACTTATTTGTTTGCTTTGGAGTTTTTGCTAAATTCTGTGTTTTTGTCTATTTGTTTGCCATGCTGGGGGTGGGACCCAGGGCCTCCTGTGTGCCAAACACACTCTGTACCACTGAGCTACACAGTAACCCCAGCCCTTGCTTTGTTTTTAACTCACGAAGGTGGGAAAAATCCTAACTCATGAAAGGAAAATAAATGATATTCGTAAGGTGTGTCATTAAACACAGTGGGAGAGGCCTCCAATGTACATGTCACACAAGGAAAGAGTATGCCCAGTGCTGGGTGTGGTGGAAAGTATGACGTTTGGATGAAAGTTGGAAGAGACCTTAAAAACTACTATGTCCAGGTCTCGTATTCTAACTGTATATTACAGTGATACATCTATGAAACTCTCATGTGGCTTTTGGGGTGTGCCTCTTTCCTTTCTACCCTAAGAGATGTGTATGTCCACAGGTGTGTATGTGTGCAGTTTATGGTTTTGTTTGTAGCATCTAAGAGACAGAGAGCTTGGTTTCCACTGGCTTTCCTTAGCATTCGTTACGATGACTTTGGAAAGCAATGTAAAAGTTGTTTTCCTTCTCTGGCCTGCTTGTAAAAATGTAAAGCTTATTACACAACCCTTCCCATCATCTTCTATTCCCAAGCCAATTTTCATAACCCATAGTCAGATTCTGTTCACATAGTCACACACATGCAAATATGCAAACACAGAACCCTCCCCCCCTTCTCTCTATACACCCTGCACACACCTCAGATAGTGGGTGAGATAGAAGTAGTTTACAAAATGAGCCATAGACAAAAATTGGTTGTACTCTGATGTGGTAGAACTATTATTCAGGAAATGTTCTACCTAGCATTTGCTAAGTAAAAGATTTTCTCCCAAGTGCTCTATGTCTAAGCTATACCCCCAGCCAAAAGAGGTGCATTTGTGTGTGTGTGTGTGTGTGTGTGTGTGTGTGTGTGCGCACGCGCTGGGGATTGAACAAGAGGTGCATTTTTAAAGGGAATATTGGCTACAATATTTTGTAGTTGAAATCAATTCTGTAACGTTGTGGTGAATAGGTAAAAATAGCAACTTGATGATGACAGATTTTACTCTGATCTAAGACCAGCCTTTGAGTTTGGAAAGCTAAAAAGCATATACTTGTAGGTGATCAAGGAAGGGGAAGCCAGGGGAGAATTTAAAATGGAGACATAGACAGCAGCAGCAAAATATACCCTCTCTGGGACCTGGAATCAAGACACCTAGAAAACGGCAACTTGGTGATGAGAAAAAATGAAGCAGATCTCCAGGAATTAGGAGGGAGATGAGAGGAAAACTAGAAACTACAGAGAAGGTAGAAACACAGAGCATAGTGCAGAGAGAAGGGAACCCAGCAGTTCCTTGGCAGGTGTGTGGGGGGGTATCTGTCTCCTCAGACGCATGGTAAGCCCAATGAGGGTTAGAAGTTCCAGGATTAGGGCTTCCCAGTGAGGGTTAGAAACAGCAGCTATAGCCTCAAGAAAAGCCCACAGTTAATGTATACTGCAAAAATAGCATGAGATTTTATTCTGAAAGTGAGTCCTTCTACAAGACTGACTACAGATGGAGAAGAAATTTAGTGCAGTGCCAGCCATATTTAAGAGTGTTTAATCAGGAGTTTGGGGAGGAGTTAATTGTTTAAGACTGAGCCACAAAACAACTGTACTGTAGCATTTCTGGGGTTACCGAGACTGGCATAGCCACAAAAGACAGTTGCAGAGAGGGTGTGGGCTAGACATAGACACTGTGAGAAGTTTAAGCTCAGGGAAAGACAGATGCAGGAGCCTTACCCTCCCTGGTGAGAAGCCAGGCCAGTCTTGTGTGACTTTCAGAGAAGGCTGGGTCTGAAACTACTGGCATGAAATCTAGCGTTCTGCTTGAACTTGGGCCCCTCTACCTATATCCAGCATGAAGCTCAGTGGTCTGTGTGCTTTCTCCATCTACCAACATGAGCAGGACACACCTGGGCTTGGATGGCTGCCACAGCCTGGGGTGTATGGACAGAGGGGCCTCTGGAAGGGGAGAGCACCTCACAAACCCCCAGGCCAAAAGCTAGGCAGAGAAAGCTGTGATGTGGGGCATACAGAAGGCCATGTAAAGGGGGAGCTGCCAGAGAGATGCCAGAGAGACTACAGCATTAGGGTGGACAGCATTGACCAGTAATGCCCAGCAGGAAAGGAAGGGGAAGATTCAGCATTCACACTCAAAAATATGAATAAGGAAATAAAATAGATCATAGCAGCAACTCACTATCCCTCCCCCATATTTACTGGATTCCAAGACTGCAAATCTTGGAAAGAAACCATTGAAAAACACAGAGGAATTTTTTTGGACTTTTCTTTTTTTTTTTTTTCTTTTCTTTTTCCTTCATTGCTGTTTTTAGGGGTTTGGTTTCTTTTTTTCCTTTTTTCTTTTAATTTTTTTATCTTCTACTTTTGTCTATTTGTTCCTTGTTTTGCTGTCTAGCTTTTTTTTCCCTTTTCTTGCTTGTTCTTTTCTATCGTGTTTATCTAATTATATTAATTTCCTTAGTCCTTAACAGGATCCTTTACCTCACATTTCCATCCTCAAATTCCATTTCTTTGTTTTTCAAATCTTACTTCTTTCATTCTCTTGCTCCTAACCCCTTCTGTCTTTACTAGGATAACCATTAAGCTTTAATAATTTTTAGATATTTAGTTAACTCTATACTATTACTATTGAATTCTTTTCTGATGTTAGTCATAGTATGGTTGTTGCATTTAGTAGGTATTTACTCTGTGTCAGTATTCGGTTTGTCTTTGTATGTACATTATAGATATAGAGCTCTTTCTACCAGTAAGAGTGGTACATTATTAGTTCATATATTATGTCAATATCCATTTTGTCATTAACACTATTGTTGTTGCTGATTTTGTTGTATTGCTGTGTTGACACAGTTCTTGCTATTAATTGGATTTTCTGTATACCAATATCTGGATTACTTTGTGTTATTAACAATACTGCAATCCATTCCTGGAGAAATGAGCACTTTGTCAATTAAACAGAATTCTCCTCTCCCAAACTAATGGAAGGGATTGGACCTTGGGACAGAGGCCAGTAGTTAACCATGCCCAGAGTACATCAAGGAAGAAAAGGCACTAACTACAGAGATTTCCATACTGGCATCAAAGTCTTTACACTATAATTGATCTGCAAAACCTGAGTATGATAAATAAATAAAAACAATAGAAACATGAGAAGACATGGTAACAAAATGCCTCCAGCAAGTTGCAACTACCCTAAAGCTGATCCGTAGGGGAAACATAGAGAAGGAATCAAAAGCCATACAGCTGAATTACTCAAAATGATAAAAGAGGAGAATTTTTTAAAGATGTCAATAAGGTGCTCCATGAGTTCAAAGAACATATAACTACACAGATACTGGACTTACTGAACATAACAATCAGTGAGTTTACAGAAGAGACTAATGAGGGGCTGGGGATTTAGCTCAGTGGTTAGAGTGCTTGCCTTGCAAGCACAAGGGCCTGAGTTTGATCTCCGGCACCACAAAAAAAAAAAAAAAGTATCAGAAGAGACTAATGAAAAGCTAGCTGACCGAAACAAAATGATACATAACATGAATGACCAGTTTAGCGAATATTAGAGTCCATGAAAACTTACCAAACAAATCTAGGAGATTAAAAATTCTGTTGAAAGTATGGGCAAGAAAAGTGACCAGTATGAACAAAGAAGTGTCCAAACTAGAAGACAGGGCTGATGCCAGGGACTGTATACTCAGAAATAAACAGAAGCAAGGACAATAATCACATGATCATCTCAATAGATGTAGAAAAAGCCTTGGACAAAATCCAACATCCATCCATGATAAAAAAAAGAACCTTAAGAAAAAGCGATATAGAAGAACCATATCTCAATCTGATAAAAGCCACTTATGACAAACCTCCTGCCAACAACATATTAAAGGGATTGAAGCTGAAAGCTTTCCCCTCAAAATCAGAGACAAGACAAGGATGTCCACTATCACTACTCCTACTCAATATAATACACAAAACATTAGCCAGAACAATCAGACAAGGAAAAGAAATAAAAGGGATATGCATAGGAAACGAAGAAGTCAAATTATTACTTACAGATGTCGTGATCCTCTGCATAGAAGACCCCAAAAATTCCACCAAAAGACTTAGAATTAATAATTCAGCAATTTAACAGAATACAAAATCAACACACAAAAATCAATAGTGTTCCTGTATAACAGTAATGAACTCACCGAGAAAGAAATTAAGAAAAATACCATTTACAATAGCATCAAGAAAAATCCATACTTAGGAGTTAACCTAACTAAGGAAATGAAAGACCTCCATGATGTAAGCTATAGTACTCTGAAAAAAAAAGGAGATCAAAGAAGACATCAGAAAATGGAAAGGTACTCTCTGTTCCTGAATGACAGGCAGAACAAATATTGTCAAAATGGCCACACTTTAAAAAAAAAGGCCACATTTCCCAAAACTGATACACAGATTTAATGCAATCCCAATCAAAGTACCAACAGAACTAGAGAAAACAACCCTAAAACTAATGGAGCCAGAAGAGTCCAGAACAGCAAAAGCAATCCTGGACAAAAAGAGCAAAGCAAGAGGCATCATAATCCTGGACTTCAAGTTATATTACAAAGCTATGGTGATAAAAATGGCATAATACTGGCACACAGACATGTGGATCAGTGGAGTAGCACAGAGGATGCAGAAACAACCTCAGCCACATTTGGCTCTCTGATCTTTGACAAAGGGGCACAAAACATACCCTGGAGGAAAGATAACCCATTTAACAAATGGTGCTGAGAAAACTAGCTATCCACATCCAAAAGATTGAGTCCAGACCAGTATCTCTCACCAGGTACTAAACTGAAATCAAAACGAATTAAAGATCTAAATGGTAAAACTGAAATACTTAATCTGCTAGAAGATAAAATAGGTAAAACTCTTGAAGACATAGGCATGAAGTAAGGACTTTTTTTTTAACAGAACCCCAATTTCACAAGAAATTACATCAAGAATCAACAGATGCAATCATATAAAATTAAAAAGCTTCTGCACCAGAAAAGAAGCAACCAGCAGAGTAAAGAACAACCTATAGAATGGGAAAATTTGGGGCAGCTATTCCTCAGACAGAGGACTAGTATCTAGACTATGTGAAGTAGTCAAAAAAAATAGACCTCCCAAAATGAAAGAATGAAAAAAATGGGCAACTAAAATGAATAAATACTTTTCAGGAAAATGAAGTAGAAATGGCCAAAAAATACATACATTAAAAAAATGTTCAGTGTTTGTGGCCGTTACAGAAATGCAAATTAAGACAACACTGAGATCCCTTCTTACCCCAGAAAGAATGGCCATCATCAAGAAATCAAATAACAAATGCTGGCGAGGCTGAGGGCGGGGGGAACCTTTCTACATTGTTGGTGGGAATGTAAACTAGTACGACCACTATGGAAGTCAATGTGGAGATTCCTCAAAAAACTAAAAATAGAAATCCTATTGGACTCAGTTATCCCCCTCCTAGATACTTTCCCGAAAGAGTTAAAGATATCATATTACAGAGACACATGCTTACCCATGTTTATAGCAGCACAATTCATAACAGCTAAATCTTGGAAGCAGCCTGTATATCCATCAACGGAAAAATGAACAAAGAAAATGTGATATTTATATGCAGGGGAGTACTAGTGTGCCATAAAGAAGGATAAACTTGAGTCATTTGTAAGGAGATGGATGTGTGTACCTTGAGACTATAAGAGTAAGTGAAATAAATCAGACACACAAGCATAAATATCACATGTTTTCTCCTATATGAGAAACCCAAACTACAATTAAATTAAATAGGATAAATAATTGGAAATAAGGAGATAGGTCTTTTGCGAAAAGAAAGGGTATCGTGAGATGGAGGGAGTAGATGGCAAGGACATGAAAGAAGAATTAAGATTTGTTGTGTGTATG
This sequence comes from Hystrix cristata, assembly GCA_004026905.1. Classification (NCBI taxonomy): domain Eukaryota; kingdom Metazoa; phylum Chordata; class Mammalia; order Rodentia; family Hystricidae; genus Hystrix; species Hystrix cristata. The sequence continues at coordinate 95,968 of PVJO010005235.1, forward strand.
TGTGTGTGTGTGTGTGTGTACCAACTCCCCACTATATATGCAATCATTATGTCCTCTAAACATGTACTAATAAAAAATTTTTAAAAAGAAAATGACAAAAAAGAAAGGGGAAGTCAAGGAAATAGTTCTTTTAATTTTTTTTTCAGTTGTGGAACTTGAACCTGGGGCCTTTAATTGTTAAGCAAACACTCTACCCGAGCCCTCTTTTTTTGGTTTGGACACATTGTGTCACCGAGTTACCCAGGCTGGCCTCAAGTTTGCAATCTTCCTGCCTCTTCCTCTACCACAGCTGGAATTACAGGTGTGTGCCACTACACTTGGCTAGCAAGTAGTTTTTAAGTAACCCTGCTGTAGCGACCTGTAAAACTTGTGCCTGAAGTAGAATATTATATTTTTTAAATATTAATTTCTTCACTGATAATGTTACGAATCTAAAAAGGATTATTACATGGCACTTTGGGATAGAGCCATCTAAGTGGTTTGATGCAAAAGGTGTGGGTAAAGGGAAGATCAGGCTGAGAAAAGGACATTTCTGGTCTCATACTGATACTGACTTCTTACCTGCGGCAATCACCTGTGTTCCAGTTTTTGCCGCCTGTAAAACGTATGGTAATGAATATGTGTATATTCTTCCTTCCTGTTAGCTCCTTCCTGTATTCCCTACAGCCGCGGGCAGACAGTGCTATACTTGTTTGACAAATGGAGAAACTGAGAAAGTTGAAGAGACTTCATTCACGTAGTGAGTCAGCAATAAAGATAGATGAAAGAAACATGTCCTCTGCCTCCTTCTGCTCTGTTCCTTCTCTTCTGGATTGTGTCGATTTTAGTATTCCACGCAGTTTTGTGATGGATGCAGAAAATTAAAGCACTTCCATTAAGGCAGCAAAGTGTAACCCAGGGTGTGCGGGCCGTGGCCAGTGATGAGGACAAGGGAACACTGTCTACCTCATAATGAGGACCAGCTGACGAGGGCTGCTTTTCCTCAGTGAACGCGCTGTGAGTTGCCTCTGTGTACTGAGAAGTCAGTATATCATAAGATGCATCACCTTGCTTTATATTTTTTATAAAAGACTTTCTTTTCTTATGAAGTAGATAGAGCAGATGATAATGTGCATGTTTAATCGTAGACAAATTATAATAATGCCTGTCACTTACTGAGCACCTCGCTAGACCCAGATAGTCTTATGTACGTATGTCTTTCCACTAAACCACCCTGTCAGCTTTCTGAAGTTCTGTGGGGTTACCTTCATTGTTACAGATTTGAACCTGGGCACTGAAGAAGCTAAGTAATGTGTTAAAGGTCACACAGACTTCAAATCTGCTAGAGTCCTAAGGCCCCAATGCTTCTATAGTGTCCCATTTCCTGTCAGATTACTAGCTTGCCCCTTGTCATTATAGACGCAGCGTCTGGAGCTTGGCCCAGTATACCTGTTGATTTTCTGTTTGCTCCTATAAAGAGCACTCACAATCAACCAGTTGCTTAATTTAGCAATTCAATGATTAGATTGCCAGATCAGTTAAAAAGCAAATTTTAATAATCATCAGGAGAGCAGTTACCACATCTCATGCTTACCATGTTGCCCAGCTATGATCTAAATGTATGGCACATATTATTAAATTATTTAAGCCTCACAACAATGTAGAGGGTAGTATCTCTTGCCTGAAGTAGCTACTGTTGTCATCATTCAGCACTGCAGAAGAGTTTGAGCAATTTGCCCAAGACACACACAGCTACTAAATTGTGGAGCCAGGATTCGAACCCTGTCTGGCTCCAGAGCTCTTTACTATGCCATGCTGCCTCCGTAGAAGATTACTCAGTTCAGCAAACATTGGCTTAGCTTCTAGGTGCTGTACCAGTAGAAAATGTAGTTCTTACAAGGAGGAGCTTACATTTTCAACAGAAGCCAAATTTATGATAATTGAAATAAATGCTACAACCAGGAGAATATGGAGTGTAAATGTTGTATACAGATCAAAAATAATAGAGAATGTAGGTGGTCTGAGATGGTTAATTTGCCTTTATGAGCAGTGTACCTGACTATGGATGCGTGGCACTGGGGAGAATCTGTTCTATGTGTTCTAAAATAAGCAGGTTACTTGGCTACTGTTCAATCTCTAAATAGGTATAATGGTTGTAACTATTTGACCTGAACCAACTTTAAATTCGCTTGAGTCCTTGTATGGTTTTAAAAGTGAAGCTAAAATGGAAAATAAAATAATAAAGCTTTTCTCTCAGCGTTGCGTTTAAATTAGAATTTATTAAACCGCTGGCAAAGGACCACAAGGCTGGCAGGAAGGGGATTCGTAAGTATTGTATCATTCTTTTGTCAGGGCGTTCTCTTTGGCTGGCAGGAAGTGTTGTGACTTGCTCTCTAAAGATGCAATTGTAAGAAGAATGTTGGGTTTCCAGATTGCCAGTTCTGGGTGTGGAGGAAGGTTCCTTCTATTGGTGCAGCGAGAAAGGAAAGAAACGAGAAACAGGTTTGCTCTCGCCGCAGAAGGGTAACTATTTTAATATTATTTTATTAGACTCTAGAGTCTAGATTACTAAATATTTAAGAAGAAATTTATTTTTTAAAGCTTGAAATGCTTAATTATTTGGGTGAGCATTTGGAGTTACTTTCTCAATGGTATTTTTCAAGTAGAATCAAATCGAAGAGAAGGTTTTCAAGTTTATAATCTAACCTATTCTGTGTATATTCTGGGGTTTTTTTTCTTTATTTTCAGAATGTTCTAAGGACTTTGTATGTTTTTGAAATTGGTTTTGAAGTTCTAGTTATATAGCTGTATTTATCATTAGGTGCCCAACACTTTAAATGATAGAAATTATTATCTATAGGTGAGGAGAGAAAGAGGTAGATTTAAAATGCTTTTGATCTTTGTTAAATGGTCTTTCCAGATTCCGTGAAATAGAAATTGAGGTATCTGTCATGAGAGAACACACCATGATTAGATTAGTATTCTGTTCTTGCTCAGTAGCTTATGTCAAGCAGTTGTTCTAATGCTTATAAATGAAATTCCTTGGTGATGAAATTTAGGTGGTATTACTGTAATATAGCAGTGATTTCCAGTGTTCATAGACTCACCAGGATTTTCCATCATATAAAGTAGATGATTATATAATAGGATTTTCATCTCTCCAAGTTTCCAGTAAAGGGAAGTATAGCTGATTATATAGTAAATTCCGGGTGTGAGTGAAGCATTACTTGTCACATTGGTTGTATAACAGTATACCTGCATGGTGTAAAGAGTGAAATATGAAGCCCAAGAATCTAGTTTTTCAGTTCACAACTACAGTATTTGAGATCATATAAGCAAATACGTAACACCATAGGAGACACTTTCAGTGCCAAAAAGATAGCTTGAAATATAAGCTGAAATTGTGTATCTAGTGATATCTGCTGGTAGCTCATATTTCATGGTATTTTTAATTGTATTTTTGTTTTCAGTTGAAGCGTGCTAACTAGTCTGATCTTATAGACACACTCATTCCCACACACACACACACACACCCCTGAAGGCTACCCTTGGCTTCACTCAAACATGTTAATTTTCACAAGAAAGGAAACTGGAAATACCCCTCAGGTATGAAGGTTAATTAATTTCATTAGCAGCAGATTTATTTTTCCATAATTTATTCAGATTTGTTTTGGAAGGTGTTAAAATTTACTTGGAAAATTTGGAAAAGATGAAAGGTTTTAAAAGGGGTGTGCCATATTTGATTCCAAGAAGTTAATAGAAGCTTCAACTTAGTAAAGGTAGGGGAAGGAGAAGTGTTTTTCTGTTGTCTTTGAGTTTGACATATTTAGACTATTAAGGCTTGCATTAAATAGCTATGAAAATTCTTGCCTGGCAGGTATTTAAAGAATATCTTCGATTTAAGTAAAATGTTTCTATTATTAGGGAAGTTATTTATGAGCTTATTTTTAAATAGCCATTGGTTTCAGATTTTGTTTATGAAGGACAAAAGGAAGAAAGGGAATTTTTACTTAAAATGGAAGTATTTGATAGTCCTCCAGGAAATGACGCAGGATTGGGCACCCATTGGGGTTTCAGTGACTCATATGTATTGGTACTGAAAAAAAAGATCAATTAGAATCTAGCTTATGCTGAATTCTAGAAATTCTAGAATAGACTAGAGATATCTACAGAAAAAGAATTCATTTTTGATAGCTATATATGGGTGAAATCATGGGATGTCTGGGGTTTGCTTTAAAATAATTAATGAAAGGGGTTGGGGATTTGGCTCAGTGGCTAGAGTGCTTGCCTAGCAAGTACAAGGCCCTGAGTTCGATTCCCAGCACCAAAATAATAATAATAGTAATAATAATAATAAAAGCCAGGTGTGGTGGCACATGCCTCTAATTCCACCACTCTGGAGGTCGAGGCAGGAAGATTGCTGTGAGTTTGAGGCCAGCCTGGGATACAGAGTGAGTTTAAGGTCAGTCTGAACTACATAGCAAGACCCTGTCTCAAAAAAAATTAATAAAAATTAAAACTAAAAAAATTGCACACTGAAAAAAAGAATTGCACACTGAGATTACAAAAGCACCAATTCTCCAACGTAAGCTCCAATTGGATATATTTGCACAGCATTATAGTAAAGAAAAATTCTCAAAAATAAAAAGACATTTACAATTCTTAAAAAATAATAATTCAGGGAAGAGAGACATGGAAAAGAGGGAGAGAGAAGAGAAGAGAGACCAGGAATCAAGAACAGAAGTAGTTGTGGGTAAATCTTGATCAACACAAACTCCGATGAGTTTATGGACATGGTTGTACTATTGTTTCTTATCATATGTATTGAAAGCATTCATAATATGACTGAAGTATATCTTTAGCTTGGGGCAGTTTATATTTGTTTAT